>WEIT01037750.1:84319-195342 GCA_013389985.1 Dryoscopus gambensis
TTGACAATTCCTCTTTGTTTAAAAAAAATGACCCAATATATTTAACATAAAAGTGCATTTGTTGCCTCTTGACTGTACTTCTTTGTGAGAGTAAGGATTTGCCACACCTTCTCTAGAATGCCCACTAGGTTGATTTAGGTTTAGAAATGGGGAAAAAAGGATTGGAAATGAAAAATGGGAACGTAAGAGAACCAATTCCCCACTTGTTATGATCCACCAGAGTAACCATGAAGTCCCATCCAGACAGCAAGAACCACTCATGGCTTCTTGAGCTGAATAGGAAGGGACAACAACTTTGTTATTTTCCTTACCAGGAAATCTCCTTCTCTCCTTTTCAGGACGCTCTAAGTTCTTTCCTGTCCCAACAAATCCCATATAGACAAAATTTGTTCCTTTCCATTGCTAATGCTGGTGCTTTTGGCAAGGTCAGGCAGAAGGTCAGTGAGGTTACAGTAGTGTCCAAGAACCAAAGTAGGGAAATAAGCAAGTGCCAGGGAACTTGCACCTAAAATATCGCTTTTCTCTATATTTTATCTTTATCTGTATATTCCAGCTGAGGTGGAAACGAAATACAAAGAATAAAGAAGAAAAAGGGTGGAAATGCAAATGAAAACTAGGGGGGTTTTGGTTTGTTGGAGATTTTTGAAAAGCACGGTGGCTGGGAGAAACCAAGTGTTGAATATCTGAAAAATTGTTTCAACTAATTTCTTTTCCATAAAGAATATGCATTGTACTTTAACTAGCCCAACTCTCTGTTTTAAAAAGTCCTTATTAGCCTAAGATTCTTAGAGGAAGAAGAAAAAAGAAGCCATGCATGTGAGAAAGACTGAGCTGAGAACCAGATGGCTTCTGCAGGAGTGAATAGATTGTAAAATCTGCTGGGAGTGAACAGCTCCACAGATTAGGCAAGAAGTTTGAGAGATCTTCTGAAAGAACAGAACAGCCATGATTCAAAACACTTACAGGGTTTTTATTACAACATATAATTGACTGAAACATATCATGATTTATTTCACGATGCCTTATAGTTAGGACATTTTCTGAAATTACAAGCGAATGGAAAGAAAACAAACATTCTTTTAGATTGAAACGTGGCATTTATTTCAAGAACCGATTAAAGCTTACATTTAAAATATTTTCAGCTCAAAGTTGTACTTTCCTGAAGGGAAATTTCTCCTCTAGAATGTCATTATTTACTAATGGGGTTTCATATTTAAACAGAAAACAAAATGGTTTTTAAAAAATTTGGTTTTCACTCCACCATCTACAGGTTTAATACTATTTATTTTCATCTCCTTATTTTTCTTTTAAGAAAGAAGAGCAGACAGCAGTGAAAATAGAGAGGTAAAGTAGAAAATGTAAAATATAAAGCTGAACTGGTTTACATTTCTGGGGAACTAAAATACTTCCACAAGGAAAAACTTCACAGAAGAGAGTAGGAAATTACTAAGGAACATTAAAAAAAAAAAAAGGCGGGGGGGCAAGCTATTACTGTGCTCTTTCCAAAGGTTTTTAATATTGTGGACCAATAGTTCCAAAAACAGTTATAAAAGCCTGAAAAATATAAAAGGCTGTGGGTAGTAAAATCTCTGTGTTTTCACTGGGTCGGCATATGGCTTTCCCCTTCTGTACAACGAGAAGGATAATCATGTTAAGAACAGCAGGAATAAGAAAACCCCAGGGGACCTCCTTGAGTGCCTGTTTATGTACCCAGTTGGGAAGAAACATGTGATTTTTATCCATTTCTCTTTTTACTTCTCCTGTGTGAAGTTCAGTCTTTAAAGATTTGTTTCTGCTTAATTACTGCTGCATCAACACTGAGTATTTGCTGGAATGGCCATTTCTGGACTGCACTCTGCATTTGCCTCTAATTCTTAAAGACAATTGTCAAAGATGTTCTCATTTGAAGCCTAAGCACAAGGGCAGCATGTCTTAAATAAAAAGAGAATTTTACCATCAAAGAGAGACAAAGAGAATTTCATATATGCCCTGCCTCTAAAGCTGGATCACATCTTTTATGAGACCAGGGAAAGTTTAACATCAGCTTTTGAGAGCTTCAAGGACAAAAAAGACATTGATATGGTCCCTTATCCGGGGGTGAATTTTCCTCTGAGCTCAGCATTGTCTATAAAAATAAACAGAACTGAAACATGAAACAGAAAAGCGGCAAGTAAGAAAATTGTTGCTTTTGAACAACAAATAAGTAAGCACACACTATTACACCTAATAAATTAACACCAGTGTCAATGAAAAATAAAAATAACATTTTCAAAGGACAGCTTGTCATGTTCTCATGACTCAGAGATTGTTGTTTGTTTTTCCCCTTTCTACTCCCCCCTTTAATTAATACATTTGCTTCCAAATAAGATCCGAGCATTAGGAAAATGTCACACCATATGTGTGTTTATTTTTGCTCAAGTAATTATCATGGTGTAAGATCTCTCTTTTCCTTTCTTTGCTTGCTGAGACAGAATGTTCCTTCAGAGGATGGAACAGCCTCAAAGCAGCTGCTCTGACATCTGAGGCAGAGAAAAAGTCAAATCTTCATCCTCTTATCCTTGTGTATCCAACGACCTTTATGGGGGACTGAGGGAGCCCTTCCTTCAGGTGGTGTCCCCACAAGCTTTGGAGGGCTGTGCCTCTGGCAGTGGGTGGAAAAGCAGGCTCCTGGGGTGGGATGCAAAACCCCAGCATGACAAACAGCATCTCTGTGAATGCTCTTGCAAGGAGATGCCTGGCAGCTCGGGCACGTGAGCACAGCGAGCTTTGGCACTGGCTGCTCTTTTGGAGAAAAAGCTACTGGGATTTTGGCAATAATTGTATCAAAGCAACCTGGTAACTTAGAGCTAAACCACTACGCTAGCCCAAAACTGCCCCCTTGGACTGGGATGGTTCTTCATGCTCTCTTAATATTCCTGGGGTGGAATTTTCTTCTTCACTGGTGAATATTTTTTCATCTCCCCAGTGAGTTCTGATGTTTTCTGAGTGGTCAGATGTTTTATGGTGTTTTTCTATTATTACTTCTGTCATTGTAATCTCACCTCAATTACTAACACCATATCACACTCTGGAATCGTTGTCCATAAAGCAGAAACCTCTCTCCCAGAAGAGAAAGATTGAGTGGAGAGGCCCTAGGATTTTCTTACTGCTGTTAGCTTTTACCTGATCACATCAAGATGGTGCCAAACATGGAAAATATCTTGTGTAGAAGGATATGATGCAACAATTTTGTGATTCTAGACATAAAGGGAAATACTCTTGATATCAAGTTGGACATTCAGATGCTGGGTGATTTTAAAGGTCTTCAGAATATCTGCAATGCTTTCAAAATTTTATTCTTTCATACCTATAATTCTTCCAGTTCTATTCTGAACAAACTGACACTTGCAGAGCTGAGAAAGCAGCTGAAACACCAGAAATAAAAGTCAAAAACTTCAGTCAAGGCCACTTATTTTATGAATAGGAATGAATAGTACAGGGAGGAAAAAAAAACAAAGTACATTCCTTTCCCTCTAAGACATAGATAAAAAGTAATTATAAACAAAACAAAACTGCAGAGAGGCTGTAGTCCTCTGGTTATTGATTAAAATATAATCTTGTCCTTTCTGTATCTAGAACTAAACCTGCAGGATGCTGCTTTCCATTTGGGTCTTCCTCCCATTTTCCAAAAACTGCAGTTCATTTCAGTGCAGCGTATCATGATGCTGGGAAGCAGAATTTAGACTTAAGGTCGTTTTCACTCTCATACCTATTTACCCACACTATGGCATGGCTAATGTGAGCTTTCTATCCAAAAGAGATTTATTACTTCATTTCCACGAGTAAAGGAATGTGAGGTTTAATAGAGCCGGTCCAGGATTTTCTACTTAGGGGTTTTAAAGTGTTGTATATGTAATAAAATCCTCTATACTTATTTATCTGTCTCAGTATTCATTTCCTTGATGTCAAGATTCAAAAGTCTTAACATTACTGTAATCTACATTCCATTATTAGGGGTTCCTGAGAAAGACTGAAAAAACCAAAACAATAAAACAAAACAGGCACAAACAAGAAACTATCTCCAGTGATAGGTTCTTTGTTCTGGCACTGGATTTTGGGGAAGGAAGGGGTCATTTGCCAATCCGTAGTGTTCAAGGCCAGATCAGATGGGGCTTTGAGAACCTGGTCCAGTAGAAGTTGTTTCTGCCCGTGGCAGGGGGTCGGAACAAGATGGTCCTAAAGTCCCTTCCAACCCAAACCACTCTGTGATTCACAGCTTTGCTTTCACTTTCGTCCTTCCCTTCATCCTTCTATGACATCTGAGTTTAAATCCAACACAACTCTACAAGCAATGTCACATGACTTATGTAGTAGCACATAAACAAAAGCAGCGTTTCCCAGATAATTTCAAATCTCTCTGACTGATCAGTAGTTAGCAAAATCAAACTTTGAGCATATTTTGAACCAGCACAGATGCTTTTCATGTTTAATGAAGAAAGAAAACTGTTCTCAGATTGTTTCATTGACCTCTCTCAATCTGGGTCACTAATCATCTTTAAGCATTCCATGTAGTTTGAATAAATCTGGATGTTCTGTAATAATCCAAGATCAATCAATGTAAATAGAGCATTTTATCCCAGATGTGTCCTGGGAAGACATTTTCTTGAGGAATGTGGAACATTTGGGATTCAAACTGCAATTTTTTCCAAGGTTCTTTAACTTGAGAATTTAAACCGAGAATTACCTGCACTCTAATGTTATTTGAAGTAATTAAAAAGTCTATGAAAGGCAATATAAATAGTCCCATATACTCACACAAGCACTCTATTTTTTTACAGTGGGCTTACTAGCTTGGCATAAAGCATAAGTAAAACAAAAAGTAGGTGAAATTTGTTACTTTCCACTATCACATAAACTCAGAGACTTCAATCTTGATAGAATTTATGCATGCACTTATCTGTAAGCACAGAATAATCCTCTTTATTTCCGCAGCAATACTCATCTGCTTAAACTAAGCTTTAAGGACTTCCCACAGAAGCCATTTCCAAGCACATTTTGGAAGTTGTGTTGTGAACAGTGTAACTTACATTTAATTATAACGGAATTGTATTGCTTCTCTCAGAGATGAAGCTGGTGCTCTGCACTCCAGGGAAAACAACCAACATACATATTGATTTATTTGTTTTTGAATGTTTTGTTGGCACCCATCAAATCACTGAAAATTTCAGAGCTGGCAGATGTGACCTGAAATCCACAAGGGAAGGATGTGGGGGTATTCCCCAACAAACATGGAATGCCAAATAGACTTTGTTTAGAGGTGTTTTGGACCAGGGAAAAATAAGACAGTGTATGAGCTTGAGCTAGTTTCAAAACAGGCCTCTCATCTATTTCTCCAGCCTGCTTTACAAAAGAATGAAATCCATGCCCACACTGGGTGAGACCGGGGTTTGGCCCAATTAATAGCAGTGAACTGAACAACAGAACAGGTTCTGCATGAATGTGACCGTCCTTTTTCATTAATATAAGGAATGCAGCTTCAAAGTGTTAAACTATGAAACGACTTATAACATCCTGCCAATTTAAGAGAGATAGAGATTTGACTCTTAAAACCATTCTAGCTTGCATGCAGTAAAATTACATAGTACATCCAAAGCTCAGCACACTCCTACAGTGCATCCAAAGTGTCTGCTTGATCTATGGGGTGAACTGTGCACAGCCACAGGACTGGGGCTGTAAACCTGGCCTGAATTAATTAGAGTGAGAGCACCTCACTTTGTCTTTTGCATGTGCTTTTACTCACAGAGCCAGAACTTTGTTCAGCTCAGCAGTGGGATCAGTCATGCAGTGACACCAAGCAAGCCATCCCTGTTAAGATGGCTTTGCACACGCAGCCACCAGAGGAGGCCCTCAAGAGAATCACAGAATCACAGAATGGTTTGGTTTGGAAGGGACCTTAAAGATCAGCCAGTTCCAATCCCCTGCCATGGGCAGGGACACCTTCCACTAGCCCAGGCTGCTCCAAGCCCAGTCCAACCTGGCCTTGGACACTTCCAGGGATGGGATGCGAAAGGGAGGTGTTGCCCTGTTGGCATCCACAATATTGCAGATTCCCAATCATGAGCAACAGGCCAACAAAATGAAAAAGATCCTTGCACAAAATAAAAAAATAGTGAACCAGATGGAGCATTTTGTCCATTTCTCTTTCCTTCTATCAAGAGACCTCCAAGTGTTTGTCCCAACTGCTTCCAGCACAGACAGCTGTCACGCCCGGCAACAAAGGAGCTTTGTTGAAGGTGTCACATGCTCCTCACAAAAGTCTTTTCCCATCTTCCACTGGGATGTGCCCATACAATAAGGGATAAGTGCTTTGAGCAATGGGTTTTCACCTTATTTTTTTTTTAAATTTTTTTCACCATCTTTTCACTGGTTTGCAGATCAGTATACTCATTTTGCTAGACATGAAGGTCAATATGTGGTAATTCCAAGATGACTGAGAGGAGACTGGCTTTTCTAACTACTTGCCAGTGGTCCTGGAGCTGTCAGCGAAAACGTTTGACATAGAAGGAATAAATATTGACAATCTCACCTCTAGAGGCTTGTCCAGTGACAGAAGTCTCCTTCTTCACATCAGTCTTCAATACACAGGTCTAGAAAGTCACCCCTTTTTCCAAAGTTTATTTTCCTAGCTTATTAGGGCAAGATTCATATTTCAATTGCTTATCTTTATTAAAAAATGAATAATTCCTAAATGCATATTAGTATGACGATAGAAGCCATATGGACTTTCATGTGAAATATTTATAACTTCCTCTCTATCTCTCTTATTCTTGTTTTTAACAGAATAGAGAGAAATGGAAAGCTGGAGGGAAAAGAAATTATATCCTCAAAAATTGCATGTGTTTAACATCAAAACATTTTAATTGAACTTCACATTACAAAAATCCAGATGGTCCATGTTCTGTTCAAGCCTCAGGGGGACTGCAACATGTTACCATGTGCAAGATGCATCATCCCCTGCCTCTTCCTAGTTGTACATAAGACTTCAGCCAAGATGCCACAGGCTGGTGAAATCTGAGTTTTACAGTCTCTTAGGGATTCAGGGAGATTTCAGGGAACGCCTGAGGGATTTGGGACCATCATCCTCTCTTTCTTGCAGACTGAATCCATGCAATCTAAAAATCACTCACTGACTGGGTTGGTGCACGGGATCTGGACTTCAGTAGAAGCAGAGCAGACCTGTCTGACCTTCATCTGGAGAAAATCCATTCCATTAACACGCCACACCTGGATCTGGCCCAATTTACAGCCCCTCAGAATCTCACCAAGGATGGGCAAGTATTTGTGCATTGATAGTCCTTCTGGTTCAGACTTTTGCCTGTAAAACATGATTTTATTTTCCTATTGCACCCTGGTATCACCCTGCCCACAGTACAACACCTTGGCGCCCTAAAAATTAAATGTTTCTCTACTGCCCAGTTGTGATAAAGCCAAAAACCAGGGCACCTGGTGCTGTGACACTGAGACATTTCTCAGTGAATGAACCTATTCAGACCTTCCATGACTTATATGGACTTAACCCACTGATCTTGACGCTCATATGGCAAAACTGGTGGCAATTCAGTTACACTGCATGGTAGTTCCACTTGCATAAATATTGCCATCTTTGTTTTTGGGATTGATCTCAAATAAAATCAAATCTGGGTGTATTGAAATTTCAAGCAGCCCTCACCACTCCTCAGGAGACCATCACCTCCCACAGATTTTCTTATCTTCTTCTTAAAAACAAATTATTATGCCTTGAATCACAAGATGGGTCATAAAGTACAAGTTCCTGACTCCTTCTGGGGAGCAGAAGGAAGGTGGGCATAAGGTTTGTGACCCAAAACTAGTCAGGACAATATTCAGTGTCTTCTGGTCTTTGCCTATGGTCACTTTAGGTCTACAAATAAGATAAATTGCAAATGCAAGGTTTGGTTCACATGAACACTGGCATCAGACACACCAAGCTCTTGTAGCTGCCAGCCTGCATAAGAAATGACAGAACATTTTAACAAGTGACTGAAAGTGCTACAAAGGGATCGGGACTGGCAGGCTGACGTGTGGAGAGTGATGGGTGGGATAGATTTTGAATAGAAAATAATTTAAGCTCACTAGTGCGGGAGGAAGTTTTATGCTTTCAGGCACATCTGCAAAAAAAAAAAATTTAAGTAAACTGAAAGTAATGTGAGTCCAACACCATTTGCGTTTGACCATCATCAAGGTGAAAATACTGTGAATAGCTGCCAAGAAACAAGTTTTCATGATTCTTGTTTTTTACTTCAATGATATGAAAAGGAAAATTCTAAACAAAGCATCAAAAAAAATTTAGTGATGTTGTCCTAGAAAAGCAGGCTGTGAGGCTGTGCTTTTTCCCTGCAGGCTGCCCTTTCCATTAGGACTTTAAGGACGTTTCACCTTTCTCTCCTCAGTATTTACATTTTTTACACCACTTGCTGGAGATGTTGGTAATTGAGCAGAACTGTGATCTGGGGCAGGGACCTTCTGTGGTGCTGGGATAAGGAGATAAAGGATAAATTGGAGATAAGAAGGGGATGTTGCAAGGGAAGGAAGTGAGAAGAAAGGCTTGAGGAGAAGGAAAGTATCTTCTCTGTCATTTTTTAGAAAGAATAGAAAAGGAAAGAGAGGATGGTGCCCCAAGAGGGAGACAGGTCCTCACTGGGACTCTGAAGACACTGTTTGTTGTAAAAGGGACTCGTTTTGGTGCCAGCAATCCAATGTGGGGATGTATGGATTAAAGGAACTTGTTCCTTACCTTTTTTTAATGTCAGATGGTGGATTAGATAACTGATCTTAAATTTTAAAAATAAATGTCAAATGATATTAAATGTCATGCCGAATTTTAAAATAAAGCAGTGATCATAACAATAATTATAAGGTGACAGAGCTATCGTGGCTTAACAAACTGGCACACTTCACCCAAAACACCCTTCTGGTCCTCGCACACACCCTCAGCCCAAGGCAAATGTACAGAAAATTGATTTAGCTTTGCTCACAGGGACAGAGGGTTAACAGAGTTACATTATTTCTCATGGCACATGGCAAATTGCTGCAGCTCAGTGATGCACAGCAACCCGTGACAGCACATTCTCTGTGCTTGGAGGGGTGCTGGGCCATGGAATAATGGCCCAAGTCCTCAGCTCTGAGACACACGGAGCAGAGCAGGGAAAAACACGTGAGGCGGAAATGGATGCTGGGAAAAGTGGAAAGAAAAGGGATAGATTAAGTGACACTACAAGTTTTTCCAGCACTCAGTCTTGAGAACCTGCAAGTGCAGTTGAGACCAAATTAATTCACAGAGTAAATCCACAGAGGTCATTGCCACTCCTGGTGTGTGATCTCAGCAGCTTGCTTTGCATTGCGGGGATTCCTGTGGGCCCCTGGGCAAACTGGTGGTCAGCCACACAGAGATATGTGGTACTTGCTTAACACTTAGCTAATCCTACTCTCTTTGTCGGTTTTCTGCCTCATCTGATTCTCCTGCATGATTCAGGAGTGATCAAAGCATTTTCTATTTACTTATGTTGGTGGTATCTTGGATAAATTGTTGCTATTTGCCTGATTGTATCAATAATTAGCTGGCCTATTAAAGCATCAATACTATAAACACATACAAAATATAAATACATGCACTGTAAAACCCACCTCACCCCGAATACGCCTCCATGGATACCTGGACTTTGAACTTTAAATTAAGCCACCATGACAGAACTTGAGACAAGATAAAGGTGGTACTACTGTCCAAGTGTTATCTCAGACCAAGGGGGAGGTTGACAAAGCTGGAGGAGATGCATATACCTCTGTAGGGGACACAAAGAATGCAGAATTTATGGGCCATGAGGAAACCAACTAGGCTGAAAACCGTTTGGATTGGGTAAAAGGTAATTCTGGCAGGGGGAGACCCTAACCCACCAGCTCAAGATAAGAAACACAGCAACTCAAAAAAGAGAGAAAGACTGAGCAAGGGGCAAAATAACACTGGAAGTGAGGGAATCATTCAACCAATAGAATAAGAGAACTGTGTAGCTAATGAGCATCAATTCCTTTATTTTCTAAAATGTAAAAATAGTGAAAAGTTTTGAACTACCTCAGTACCCCCCAAACCAAGAAACCCAGGGTGGAAAAGGACCAATAGGACACCACTGGATCCACAGGTGGTAACAATCTTCTGCTTAATCTGTCTCTCTCACTCTCTGTCCCCCCTCCCTCACTTTTCTATTTCTTTCTATCTCGCTGACTCATATTTGCTGTTAAATAAAATCTGTATTATTGACTTCTGGACATGGTCTCATCTGCACGTCCCGGCAGAGGCATCTCTCAATAATTAACAATACCCCTCACAGTCCACTAAAAAAAAGACAATAAAAAAGTGAATGGTTTGTTTTGGAAGGGAGATTTCAACATCATCTAGTCCAACCCCCAGCAACGAGCAGGGACCTCTGCAACCAGGCCAAGTTGCTCAGAGTCCTGTTCAACCCGGCCTTGAATGTTTCCAGGGATAGGGAATGTATCACCTCTCTGGGCAACCTGGGCCAGTGTTCCACTACTCTTACTGTCAAAACTTCTTCCTAATATCTAATCTAAATCAATCCTCTGTCAGCTTAAAGCCATTGCCCCTTGTCCCATTGCAACAGGCCCTGCCAAAAAAATTGTGCCCCATAACTCCTTCATAAGGTTAATGTGTTTGTTTTCCTTTCTCTATCTGCTTTTCCCATCTGGTTTGGTACCACTATTTATGTCATTTTAACAGCCACCCTCCTCCCCCTCTGCACTGCATAGATTTTCAGGCTGGAAATGAAAACAAGCCCACTGTAAAGCACAGTGAACACTGCCACAGCACCACAGGTCTCCCCAAGCCGAGGAGCACTTCATCAAAAGGCAGGTGCCATATGGAGGGTGTTTATCTCCTGGTGCTGCAGTCTTTGCGCTGCCTCCAAAAGGGAAGGGCTTGGAAAATGTGAGCTGCTCTCACACCTGTTTTCCTGCTCCACACACACACATATGAACATATTCAAGTCCAAATGTGAGCTCTAGGTAAGGGTAGCAGCAGTAGGACTGCTGAGGAACCCTAGCAGGACAAGGCATTCTGCTCCCATAAGCAGAATGAAAGGTTTGATTGGCAGCACTGAAAGGCAGGCTGCTGATTTGGTACAAGCTGCCTGATGAGCAAAAGCCAAAAATATCCCAGTTAAAGAATCACAGGGAGAAGACTGAGAGGGCACAAGCTCCTCAACTGTTTACACAAGTTGCACTTACTACTGGTAGTGAAAAATACACAGAAAGTCAGAGGAAAGGGGGGAAAGCAGAAGGGAGAGGAAACATGGCAAGTGGATCTTAAAAGCTTTAACTGAGGAAGTGGTGTCATAAAGTTTGTTTTCCTGGACCTGAGCTGGCTATACCAGAGCATATCTGAACAATAATTAACTGGATGACCATCTTTTCCCTCCCATCTTGTTGCCAAAAGGCTGCTGAGTCCTGAGGCCAGGCCTTCTTAACCAAACTGCTGGATTTGCTGCATGGTCTGAGCTGCACGTGTTTCAGTGCAGTTGTCACTCTGACTTCCAAGGGCTGGAGAAACTTCTTCAGGGACCCACAGCGGCCACAGGGACCCAAACTCAGCCCTGGCAGAGGGAAGGATGCAGCTGAAACTGTATTTTAGTGGAGAAGAAAGTGTAGGTTGCACAGACAGGGGTTGGGAGACACCTGAAGTCCCTGACAAAGGGACAAGTGAGGATCTGGATTTGCTGTGGATCTCTTTGTCACACAGAAGGTGATGGATGTCTAGTTCTGCCTCCTCATAACCTCATCTGTTGCCTTCATGATCCTGTGAAAGTCATTTAAATATAAGTCTCATCTAGTCCTACTCCACAGGGCTGTCCTGAGGCTAAAATCCATCAGTGAGGTTGAGACACTGAGGGCCAGGCCCATGCAGTGCCTGGGGAACCAAGTCTGACTGCAAGTGATGGGAATGAGCAGCCTCACGTGCTTACAAACTCTGTAACTACACACAAGCATTGACTCACAGAGAGAAATCAGCCTGAATCACAAGTGGTAGTGAATTTCCACTCACCAGGCTTTCTCCTGCTGAATAATGTCAGAACCTCCTGCAAAGTGGCTGCTTTCCCCAGAAGTTCCCCTGGCAACTCTGGCTCTTTCCCAAACTCAACCCCTTCCTGAGATAATACAAAGGGATACCAGCTCTCTGAAATCTGCCTTCATGGGCACGATCTTAATGGATGCAGTGAGAAATGCAGTCCTGAATGCAACACGTGCACAGAGTGAAGGTTTCCAAGGCATTTGGAAAGTACCATCCATAAAAACTGAAGTGACTTGCCAGATCAAGCTATTCCACTGTGCCACAAAGCTGTGATTTAGATGGAAATCATCATCTGGAGTGTGCGTGGTGACTTCTATGCTGTAGCAATAAAGTTTGAATCAGAAATTCAGCTTGCAAATTCAGCTTCTGTGCAGAGTGGGAGGTTGCAGACTTTAACATCCAGTTCTCTGTACTTTGACCTGCAGTGCTTAAGCTGAAGTAGACCAGTGACAGGTAACATTTGGGCAATTAATGTTAAAAAGAATAAAAAGAGATTCTTTGAACTGATGGTTCCTCAGCCTTTTGAGAAAGGCCCAGCAAGCCCTTAAGACCACAGACTTGAAAGGAGAAAAGTATCACAATGATCAAAAGTGACTGTAACCTCTTCCCTCTTCACATTTCAATCAGTAAGGATAAAAAGAGAATGCATACACCGAGTCTTGAGAGGCTTTTTCAGGCTTTGAGTTGAAAACTGAAGTGAAATCTGTTTTGCTGCCTAAGTAGAGCAGGTGGGATCTCTTGTCTATACCCTGGGTTTCATGGACAGCAATACACAATGTCCTTCTCTGGTTTAGCCAGTCTCCATCTTTGCGGGGATCCTACACCTCAATCAAAGCCAGTTTGTGTCCCTACCTCACTCTGCATTTGTCGGTGCAATAAAAATAACTAATGGTCCAACTCATCTAACACCAAAGTCTGAGAGAGAACAAGGAAAAAAATTAGATAAAAGACATGAGATATTCCATCTTCAGAGTGGTGTTTTATTAGCCTTTGCTCTCTTGGTGAATCTAAATCCTCATGCATAAGGTCTATGATTACACCCAGTGGGGAAATTGAGATTTATGTTAGCATAGAAAAAGAAGACGAAGTTATAATTTGTATCATGTGGCATAACTATATTTAATAAATGCAAAGACTGCAGGATCTGATGACTTGTTAAATAGTCTATACTTCTGTCTTTTAGCACCAAGGAGAGATCCACTATTAATGAAGAACAGAGACAAAAACCTGAGCAGCTGATGCATGCACAAACTATCCTAAAATAGGTTCGTAACACAGGTGAGATGAATTATCTTCTGGAAGTTGATTTTAGGAAGATTTTTTTAATCCCAAATACACTGTGGGACAATGATGCGAGCACTCAGGCCACCCACATTCATTCCTGGAAGCTCGGTGCCTGGATTTTTGTGAACATTTACAAATTGGGCAGGAGTCTGAGTGAGTGTGATTGAATGGGCATATCAAGTATGCAGCATTGCAAATCCACAGCTGCAGGCCGTCATGATGTAATTTGCGTTAGTATCCAATTAGTAGCCACCATCCACCTAGAACATGAACAGCAGTATTTCTCTGAGTGTCAGCTGCCTGTCTGCAACCTGTCGTGCCCAGCAGAGACAGCAATGCTCTCTCATCAAAAGAGAGGTCAATCTTAGCAGAGCACAAAGGAGAAAATCTTATCTAGCTCTCTCTCTGTTGGAAATTAGCACAGACTTGGGAAGAATAAGGTTTATATCACCTGGCAGTCTGTAATTACAACATCATGGTTTGCTGACAGTCTGCTCTACCACTAAAGATTCTGTCCAGGAGTCTTTACAGGAGAGGCAGCTTCCCGAAGGAAACTCGTCCCAGCAGTCTGAAGCACCTATATCGGGACAGCTTCTGTTCTATCAGCCTAAAAGAGCAGCTGAGCTTCAAGACCTACTTTTACACAGAGTAAAGTGGGGTAAGATGAAACTTCAAAACAGAAAATCCTTGTTTAAGTAACATTTAAGGGTTCTTAGTGCAAAAATACTCCTGCTTAAGCATTGCCAAAAAATGACATCAACAAAATTTTGCAAGCATGTCTTAACTCTGATGGTTGGATCTCAAGGACACTCCATCCCAAAGTACTGGAGTTGATGTTTATGTATTATATTTCAAGACATCTATCAAGACATATTGTAGTGGAACTATCATTCCCTAGGTTTTCAGCCACCCAAGGTTTCCCTTAATCCTGAATTAACCATTCTCCTGAAACTGAGAGTATTATTCAGGAAAAAAAAAAAAACAAAACAAAAACAAAAAACCTCAAGTTTTTAAATACGAATAACCAGCTAAGTAAATAAATATATAATTAACTCAGGTGTGCATATGTGTCTCAACACTCAAAGGCAGGTTTGATAAAGAAAGGTCATGTCCATGTGAAAATGATATTACATGCTTGGAAGCACTGACACATTTCGGAATGTCTCTAGTGCAGGAACTAATGAAAATAGAATTCACAATGCTGAACAAAAAAAAAAAAAAGGAACATTGTCCCCTAACAAGCATAGATAAATACCTTTTTGTTAACATCAGAGTTCACCTATGACATCTCATAATTGTAACAGGAAGCCTTGCAGTGGGAGCAAAAATTACAGCAAACTCTGTCATGCCTTGCTGGTCTGATATCTTTGGTCTCCTAAATAACACTCCCCTTAGAAATGACCAACTGAGTTGCTCATGTGCCCTAACCAGTACAAGTATTGCTTAATTGGTCCTCTAACTGTATTTTTGAGAGACCAGTAATTGTCTCCAATGCTGAGATAATGCAGAGAAGTCGTGCAGTCACCCCTCTAGTGTCGTGCTATTGTTCTTCATCACAAACATGTTTAATTTGCCATACAGCATGTCTTTATGGATTTTTTTTAATTGGTTGTTCAAAATGTTCTCTGAGTCTTACTAACAGCAAGCTTCATACACCACTTCCAGTGCAAAGTGGTTAATGAAGAGCCAGTGACTGAGTGGATAAAGCAGACAAAGGCTTCATTTGTCTCTTGTGCTACAGGGAGGATTTCAGGAAGGACAGGAACATCTCTGGAAACCCTACATCACTCAAGCTTCTATAAATTCACCTACAAGCATACAGTTGTCTGATTCTTGACTGAGGAATTTCTTGCTTTCCCTACCTTGCGATTAAACTCTTAAGGACATGCACATCACACCTTGGGTCTCTCAGAGCCAATGACTCCAATTTTGGATATTCTATCTGCCTCAGCTGGACCTCTTGCAGTGGTGGTGTTAAAAATGAAATTAGTTGATTGGCTTTTGCATGTTTGTTAATTTAAAAGTTAATTAATAAAGTGATTAAAGAGTTAATTAGAAGAGTTAATCAAGTTAAAACCCCAATGTTAGTGTTTATTCTGTTTGAAAGGTTGTTGGAAACTGTTTGTACCCCTTGTTAAAGTTTAAAATACTCCAAGTTAAATACCCCTAGTTTTCCTGTTAAAACGAGCCTGTTTCAATTTTTATTCAAAGTCACTAATTAATATAATATCTGTACACCTCATTTATGTTAAAATTTTATTTGTAGAATTATTTTATGTATGTTTAAAAATTTGTGTTAAGTTTACCTATTCTGTGAACTGCCTGAGTTAAGGCAGCATATTAAGAGACAAGGACTATTTTTAGAGGCACTTCCAAGGGTCCTGTAGGTGTAGCCATAGCAACCGGCATACTAATGAGGACTGTTTCCCGCCACAAGAGCTGCATGACATCATCTATTCCAAGCCCCTACCAACGAGCCAGCCATTGGATAAAGAACAACTATGTCACCACCTGTCTGTCCAACCACCATTGACCAAAGAGGCGGAGAATGGGCGGTCCTGAGGGCGGTGCCGAGGACTCAAAAACTCTATAAAAGACTGAACCCCAGAGACTTCAGCGCGCACTTTTGTGTGGACTAGCCAGTCAAAGAGCTGGGTGCTGCCTCTGGTCAGCCCCTCCCCCATTCTTGGGAAATCTTAACAACTTGGCAGCACTGCCTGACCCCGGCGCTTGGGTCTATTGCCTTGCAGGACACCAAGTGTCTCTGACTCCCGCCCCGGCTTTTATAACTTTTATTTTACTACTTTTATTTTTAAAACTTGACTAATAAATTATCTTTTCATTAAAGATAATTTGGAGCAGTCTCGTTTTTGACTGTGGGACATCCAGCCATGTGGCTTTTGGAGACAAGTGAGTGTTTCTGTGCAGCTCTTCCTGGTGATGCATGGAAGCATTCATTCCCCATTTATTTTTTTGTGGGGTAGAGCTGCTTCTCCTGCTCAGAGTGTCTTGCTCCCCATCCTAAATGCCATGGACCTGCCACAGAAGGTGAAGGTAACCCCGGTTCTTGTTAATAGATCCTTCAGGGTGAATTAGAGGGAAACGACACTGAACAATCTGTGTTTGTAAAGATACACATGGGTTTATTGTAGAAGAATTTGTTTACGCAGGAAAACAGGTATGAGGTCATTTTGTAGCCATTTCAGTCTCTTACGGGAGGAGTGGGAAATCATTCTCATCTTTTTGGCTGATAAATCAGTATATGGGTGTCCTGGCTTATCTGTATTCTAGTGCCATCTTCATGAGCTATTGAAACCAGGTGTAGCAATGTTCCCTGCCTCCTCCCTCCAGACTATCTTCTGTTAATGGCCCCAACAATGCCTTGGGCATGACTCATAGATAACTCACTCCTGGACCATCTCCTGTTAATGGGCCCATCAAGGCCTTGCCTCATGACTCACCAGCCCATTGTGAGATGCTCCACCTCGGGGAAAGGAGCCAGGCATTTCCATCTCAATAAAGTCTGGGGGTTTTGCAACAGAGGACAGAGCCTTTCCCACTGGATACCCAGAGGGCAGGAGCTACACAACCACCACTGGACTTTCTGAGGAGGACCAGACCTTTTCTACAAGATCACCGCTTCAACAGAACCACTTCAAAGAGAACGGCAGCTATCACCTGATCGGACCGCTACCACCCCGCTGCCCGGTAGGGTGCCAGGTTACCCTGACTCTGTCAGGTTAAGCCAGTGTTTCTGTATTATGTAAAAGAACTGTTATTCCTATTACCCATATCTTTGCCTGAAGGCCCTTGATTTCAAAATTATAATAATTCGGAGGGAAGAGGGTTGCATTTTCCATTCCAAGGGAGGCTCCTGCCTTCCCTTAACAGACATCTGTCTTTTCCAACCAAGACAATGGGACACTTTGCTGAGGTGTGGAGGAGCTGGCTTCACATTCTTCAAAACCAGTCAGCAAATCTGTCTGTGTCTCAGGAATTAGAACTCATGGAAATGTAACTTCAAACTCCATCAGGCAGGAACCCAACTGAAAGCCAGGCTGGTACTGCAAAACCAAACATGACTCACTGGAAAAAAAATAGACAAAAAATCCCATGTCAGCTCCATTTACTCAGATTTGATATAACTGAGTTCTGCTGAAATAGGAGCCCGGCTAAAGCAGCTACCCCAAACCACCCGAGTAATGTTATCTCTACAGAAGAATAGAGGAGTCTATGGGGAAAAAAAGAAAGAATGAGAATGGATCGATTTCGTTGGGCACCCTACAGAATAAAAGATCTTCTACTACTTTATGTCTGATGCAAGACTTGAGTAATATAATGGAGCCTGTGTCATTCTGGTTTTAGTATTGTGCACCCTTTAAAATGTAGACGAGAATCTACCTTTTTGGAAAGGTCAGCTGTGACTCAACCACTATTTTTGTGTTGTTCTGCAAATTGTTACAGTGAATCACTGTGTACTTTCCCTCACATTCACAGACATTTATGTTTCTTCATCCCTCGTCCCCCAAAGTAAAAGCAGTCTAGACTGAGATATGAAGTGGGTAATTTGTTCATTTTATGTGGGAGGAAAGCAAAAATACCTTAATGCTGTGAAGAGCATCTGTTTTCCTCAAGCCAAGGTTTCCTATGGAGCATAAAGGTCAAACCAATTTGATTAAAGGAAATTTCTACCACCATTAATTTCATCCGCCTTTTGGTGAAAACACTTCAGTGAGTCAGAAGAAAATCTGACTAAAATGAGCTCACCAGAAAGTCTGTGGGCTGCTTCTGAGGTGAATGTGAAGCATCCTGAGCCCCGCTGAGCTTCAGGAAGGAAGTTTTTCACGGGTATAAAGTATAACAACAAGTTACAATATTTGAGTAACACATTATGAGTCAATGTGCCGTTCATGTACTCTGAGACTACCACATTAAAATGATACTTTCAGCCTAAACAGAACCAGTTTGTGGGCACCATCAGTCATTCCTGCTGATTTCATGGCGACAACAAAAATTTTTTTTGAAATTTATTTCCTTCTTCAGCCATTGGTACTCGACAGATATGTGTCAGTAAGAAGGTGCAAGTAGGAATGGTAGAATGGATGAAGTAGAACTGATTGTTGAGACGCCAGTTCTATTTTATTATAACTCATATGTTTATTTTTATCTTGATTGCATTCAGTCCAGTTCTCTTTTTAAATTTTGTTTATTATTTTAAATTGTGTTTTTCATCTTGAGAGGATTTCCTCCCAGGCTACTGCAAATATAAAATCATTAATATCTGAGAGTTTTAGGTGTGCCCAGTGTTTTGGCTTGCATGTTTATCTAAAGAAAATATTACTTTTCTTTAATATTTACACCAATAAAACCGGAACCCATAGTGATCTTGTGCAGTGTCTTTAGACACTAAGAGGCAGACAGGCAGCCAGAAAGAAAGGACTGATAGATTGCAATAATTGTTGTCATCCAAAACTCTGTAATAAAATATGTGACCCAAGCAAGATTTTCCTTCCCCTGAAAATAAATATTTTTATTATTATTTTTATTGAGTAGAAAACCCTCAAAGTTTGGGTATGTATGAGGAGGTTACCTAAGTTTGATTTATCCTGCTCAGAACAGCCCAGCTGTAGAACTTGCAGATTTTGTACATTCTAGACAAGCACTCACTAATTTTTACCAAATTCACCCTGTGTTTATAAAAACCTGCATAGGAACTCAAGGAAAGAAGCGTGTGATTTAGATGACTGCATTAACTGCATTAAGGAGAGTTAAAAATGCCACTTCATGTGCTTGCAGACAGGATGGGAAGGGGGGGGCAGTGAGATAGTCCAAAAGATTAAATCTTTAGCATCTTGAAACATCCCATGTCTGTTTTCAAGACCGGAAATGCTGGATCTGCTTAAGGTGTGAGTGACTGAGCAAAGAAAGTCTCAGTAGGAGTCTCAGAAGAGAAAAGGCTTCTGGATGAGACTAATTCTGATGCTGTGTGAAGATTTGTGGTTCTGCTGTTTTATTTCACATTATTGTGGCAACAATCTGAAAGATGAAACAAGTAAACCTCCCCCAAATTCCTTCACAGGCTGTGGCAAATATGACACCTAGAGAAACATTTGTAGTCAGAAGCTCTGTTTCTTACTAGAGCAACATATTTTGACAGGTTTTAATGCACAAAAACTGTTGTTGGGGTCTTTAACTGATCGTAGTAGTCAACATTTAAACTTCTGCTATTACTTCTTGTAAGTGATTATCATTAGCATATGTTTGCCAGTGCTAACTACAGAGAATACCAGGGTAATACTAATCAGGAGAGAGAGGAACCTGAAGATTTTCTTGCTGTCTTCAGTTAAACTATTAATATTATTTACTCTGTGCATTACAATACCTGAGATGGAGGCACCCTTGAGCTGAGCAAACAACCAACATTAGAGAGCCCTTGCCATACAGAACTACACCAGCTAATTAAACAAGACTGACAAGGAATTGGACAAGCAACTGATGTGAAAACAAAGCCTCAGGTCACATAACAATAGAGCTATGTATAGCCTAAACACCATGGTTGTGTTATGAGCTGCAGCCATTGCATCAAAGGAGCTCCTCCAATGGGGGCACAGGAAGCAGGATAAATCTTTAGAGGGTTTTGTGATGTTGTGAGCAATTTTCACGAGGAACAAGATGGGCATCTGCAGTGCTGAAACGATCTGTTGTAGAACATAAAGCACTGTGATGACAGAAGGACACTTTCATTCCTGGGCACAAAAATTAAATCATAAAAGTAAAATTGAGGGTATGTTTATATCTGGAGGAGCAGGGCTTGATCAGAAGTAATTAAGTTCAGTTCTTCAGGTATTGTCACTAAACTGTTAGCAACAAGAGAAAGGAAACATTTTTAAAATGATGTTATAATTCATAACATTTGGTGGAGGTTGTTCTCTTTTAACCTAAGCCATTCAGTTAAGAGAGGCTTACAATAAAATGGAACAGATTCATCCATCATTAATCAGTTCAATCCAAACGAGAGTGCCATCATTTGCAGCATGCTGTACAGCAATAAAGCACAATGACATATCAGAATTGACAAATATTATTAATCATTTGAAATGGAACATAAGGTGGTGGCAGCTGCATCTATGATCACTGCACTTAAAATCCAGCATTCCCCTTCCAAATGTAAAACAAATTGTTTGTCTTTGACAAGGAGGTCTCCTCAGATGCTGGGAAAAGCCTTTCAGATCTGTAGATGACTGTGTATTAGCTGGAGATCCATTTTCAGATCCACGCTGCAGATTGTGGGTGGGTGAGGTGTGTACCTACAGAATGAACTGGGCAGGGAAAGCTGAGGTGAGAAATCAGTAAGAACAAATGTAATCTTATAAAAGCAGGGCTGCTGTAAAGTCAGACTGAAAATATTACCTCCAGCCTTGGAACTAGGCACACTCATGCATGCTCACCTTCTGGACCCAAGCTTATGGATGTCTTGTCTCTGGACCCTGATGTTCTACATGACCACCGGACTCCTGTTTCAGTCTAACCAGGAGCTTGGATTGAAATTTCTTTGGTGTGAAAAGCACCAAATGTGTCTCTTCTGTTCAGAAATTAAACACCTGCTAGGCTGAGGGGGAACTCCTCAGCTAGGAAACAGCAAAGAATGTGAAGAGAGAAAAACTGCCACAGTTCCTCAAAAAACAGGAGTGAGGAGGCACACCACACTTTGGGGTGGCAGGTTTGAACTTCAAAAAGGGAACTGTCATACTTTCCATACAGCACATTCTTAATTTGTGGAACCTCCCCTGCTGCAGGGTGGGATTGGGGTTAAAATGGGCAAAACTGTATTGGAGGCCAGCCAGGAGAAGTAAATGTGATATTCCTATCTCCATAGCAGAAAACCAGGGTACCATTAACTGTGGGAATTGAAAGAGCATGTGAAGAGAGATCCTTTATATTCTTTTCTGCTACAACCACAATTGAGGGCCTCAAGGGCAGGATATGGGGCTGGATAGCTCACTAAAGCTGTTAATGGGCTCTGCTCTCATTTTACTCCTCGTGGAGCAGAGATGTCTTTTCCTCACAAACAATTTTAATGTAATGGAAATGGCCAGTCAGCACTCATGTTGCTGACTTGTGGTTCAGAGCTTTTGCCTGAGTCTCAGAAACTCTTCAAATCATGCTGAAAGTAATGGGAGAAGTCCACATTTAACTTGGATGATGCGGTTTATGGCTCGCTTCCCTTGGGAAGAAAATGTTCAGAGAATAGGAGCTGTGGTAGTGTGCATTACTAAAACTGGTAATATTGGGCAGGAGTTGGAGTGCTTCCAGTTCATACAAGTACAAAAAATTCAGAACACTGGGTCTCAGGTCACTGACTCGAACCAAAAGTAATGACAACTGCAGTGAAGGTAGGAAATAATCACTGACACTTAATAAAACAAGATGCAGTGTTATCTTTTTCCTCTGTTATCTGCTCAGTTTATCAAAAAATAAATGGTGAAGGAACTTGCAGCTGAATCTGAAAATGCCAGTCAGCAAAAGGTTGTCTAACCCAGCAGAGACAAAATTCAGAGGAACGGGTGGTAGAAGGTTGTCCACACCAGTATCTCTCAACAGTAAGGTACTAGCTTGGAACAATGCGGGTGCTTAATTCCTGACTCAGATTTCCAGAGAAAGAGGCAGACTGTCCCTCAGCTCAAGGATGGAGCCATTTTTAGAAGATATTCTTCAGTGCTCAACAGAAGAGTAACTGGGTGAACTTTATGTCCTAAGTGTGCAAGTTACAGGAGGTCAGACTAGATGATATAATGGTTCCTTCCTGGCTCTAAAATCTATGAATCTATTAAAAATGTACTAAAAGCTTGAGGTGGTACTAATATAATCCTGAGCCACTGCTGTGAGCAAGATCTAAATACAGAATTCAAACCTCCAAGCTTCCACATAAACGTGAACCAGCATTTGCTGCAAGCACAGCAGCAAAACTGATACTGAAGCAGCACCTTCTGAGAGCATTGGCACTGCTTCTTGCTGTAGAAGTTTTCAGGTCTGGTGGTGGCTGAGATCTTCAGGCTTTACTGTAACATGTATGATCATAATAAGAGGATTGAGTTACAGTGTTGTACAGAGAGACAGCTCAACCCCTTGGCTATTCCCAAAGGAATGAACACCCCGCAGCTGATGGAAGCACAATCCAGGTACACGGCTGCTGTCTGCCAGCACTGCACGGGGTGTCACAGCTGCCAACCAGCCTGTCTCAGGGGCAATATGAAACTCTACCTGCCCCTCTGCACCCCTCCTGTGCCCCTGCTCAGGGCAGGTTTTGAGGCTTGAAGTAAAATGCCCAGGCAGAACGACAGAAAAAATTCTTACCTTGTGATTTCCAGAACAGATAAATGACCTTTGTAAAACACAGCCTTCTGCCCAAGCACCCCACGCTTGGGGTCACAACAGGAGAACAGAGGATGCTTTTAAGATAAACCATTCTTCCTTCCTCTTCCTCTTCACCTGGCTGGTGGAGGTCTCATGGTGCAAGTGGAGGTTATGATCCTTGGAGGGGGGTGAAAGCAAAAGGATTACGCTGAGCTAGGGAGGGTCCTGTTTCCCACAGAGATCCCCACAGAGACAGAGAACCCCAAGCCCCACACTCAGCACAATAAGGAATTTCAAGAAACCAGGAAAGGAAGCCCAGTCTTCCTGAGGGTGTGGACTACAACCTGCCCAGAGAGGTGGTGGCTGCCCCATCCCTGGAAGTGTTCGAGGCCCAGCTGGATGGGACTTTGGGGCAACCCCATGGGGTTGAAGATGGCCGTGCTCAGAACAGTGGAGTAGGACTAAATGGCCTTTAAAAGTCCCTTCCAACCCAAACTTTTCTGTGATTCTGTGATGGCCTGGGCACATACTGAATACAGTAAAGTAACAGTGGCAGATTTATAAATATACCTCTTTGATGAGGCACTAATATACAGACTAAAAGACTTTTTTCTTGTCTTTCACATCTAACCTTTTACCCATCTGCCTCTGAAGAGACCCTCAGTGTCCCAAAGCAAAGACCTCCTCTGTTTGTCTTGAAATCATGCGCTGGGGAACTACGGTGAGAGGCAAAATAAACAAGTATCTCATAATGACAACAACAATTTAAAGCAGACACTTAAAAAAAGGTTGCACAACTGAAAGCCACTTTTTAACAATTTTAAAATGCAAAATGCCTTCTGACATTATAGCACAAATACAAAAGATTGGACCAAATCCTCAAATTTCTTTCTCTTTGAAAAGCAGGCAAAAACAAATTCCCTGTTTATGTCTCTAGTGCTGAGAGAATTACATTTGTATAGTTTTAAGACCTCCTATCTGACCTATTATTCCTTCATGTAAATGTCACAAAATATCAGTGCCCAAACTGAAAAAATAATTTTGTCTCATTCTGCATCTTTTATCAATAAAGAACAATGGGGTTTTTTCCTCTCTTTAATTACACTCACAGCCATCTGCTTAACACTGCGGATAAATACGAGATGAGTACTACTGGATGGCAAGCAATAATACTTCTTTACAAATTATGATGAATAAAGAGGAAGATAAATGTGTACAGATAGTGTTTCAGTGTAATGGACTGCTTTCTAACAGATATTTTTTGTGTTCTTTGCTCTACTGCATGTAAAATTAAATCTCCAATTCTGTGCCACAGACACTTTTGCATGAGAATAAATTCATTCTTTTCACTGAGGAAGAGACTGGTTCAATTTAAGGACAAGCTGTCCCCTTGAGCCTGAGTATTTCTAAACTGTGAACTCTTTAGAGTTTTTATCAAGGTGATCCAGCATGCTTATGGTGCTTTGTATAGTTTTGGCAATGATTTAAATATTGCAGTTCTGACTGCAAATCCCATTTTTCCTCAACAAAACAGAACCACCAACGTGACAAGAAGAGAATTCCTGGGTCAGTGAGACCTTAAATAGTACATCTTATCATAAAATCCTCTTCATGGACATAACAGATTCCAAGTTAGAAGTAATTAGATTTTTTTTTAATCTCTTGTTCTATGTCTAAATTTTTTCACTCTGACAGGAACCTGGTACTAATCCCTCCCAAGCTTTTACTTTATAGTCAGGACACCAAGGAAAATACACACAAATACTTAATATATATTCAAATACATGAGGGTATTCAAAGTCATGGCAAAAAGTTCCTAAAATAACCACTGTCTTAAAGAAATGAGAGAAATCTCAGCTTTGATCTAAAATTTTAGATGGATGGGCCAAATAGAAGTATTGAAATCCAGTTCTCCTCCAATCCTCCAGATTTACCTGACTTCAATTCAGGCAGGTGACAGCAGTTTGGAGGAGCTGTCCCAAGGTCTTTCAAGAGTCAACAGGGTAAAAAACAGACAATAGGGAGAAAATAGGATTCACAGAGGGGGAGTCAGATTTTTAAGACAGAGATGGAGCCCTGTAGAAGGACTCGCTTTCCATATTCACTGCGGAGGAAGCTCAGAGCTACCATTCTCTTGATGAAAGGGGTACATTTCTAAATATTGGTGGATGAGACATTAATCTCAGGGCTTTCTGAGTATGCTTGCTTTTCTTCTTTTCTATATGAGCAGATTACCTGAGGTATTGCCTCTAAAACATTCCGCAAACCTGAATATACCACAACACCAGCCTGGGGTGGGCTCTTTTTACCCAACCTGGGATGTGGGCACTCCTTCTCACCCTCAGAGGACATACCTGTGGGAACAGATTGACAGCATTCCTACATGTCTCCTATCAATTATTCCATATCGAGTTCTTATTTTATCATTTTCTAGGTCATGAGCCCATTTCTCACTTCGTATAAGTCCCTCTTTTTCCATTATGGGGAACGACACCCGTTTCTACCAGCGAGTGCCTTATGTAGACAGGAGAACTGCATTCTGTCACTTGGGGATCTTTGCTACTGCTGAGCTGAACTTTGTGTTGTGAGAAAGAAGGGAGCACATAAAACCCAGTGCTTGAGGAAAAGTTTGAGGGTCTGGCCCCACACTGCAGTGTGCACTGTCCCTTGGGATGGGCACAACTCCTTGAGGTCAGTTGAAGAGGTAGAAGGAAGCCACACAGCTCCTCTGGAGCACTGGGAGTAGCTGTTTTAGACAGAAAACCGATGTTTTGTCTCCTCTGTGGGGTGAAACTGCCTTTCCTGCTGGGGCTCACATGGGACCACAGCAAACACTGACTCATGGAAGCCAAGGAACCTCCACACATGTGGGCACAACAACCCCAGGAGCTCTGCAGAAGGAACTTTGTTCCAGAGGCTTTTCCCTCACTTGGGAACTGCCAGACACCCCATCTGTCCTTGGTGGGCTCCATGGAGCAGTCAGTGGCACAGGCTCAGGTGTGAGGGAAATGTCACTCCTTTATTTCCACCATCAGGAATCCCTCTCCTGAACTCTCCTGCTGGACATCGAGCTCTGATTTGGTTGTATCAGTACTGCTTTCCACACAACATTTAATTTTGTTAAATTTACTTTCCTCTTATTTCAAACACTTGTAATTTAATTTAAAAGACCCTCTACCAGTGTCCTAAGCACAGTTATAATACTAAAGCATATAATTGGTTTACCAGAGCAATTTTACTCTCATTTCTTTTTTCCTGTGAACTCTCTTATCGATGGGCCCAAAATACCACAGCTATGGGTATTGATTTCCCTCAGCTCTGTGCAATAAAGCCAAAACCATGGCTGTGCATCCAGCAAACTCCTCCATTTGGGAAGGTCTTTTGCAAAAAATAAGCAGCCTCATCTATCATTTCGGAAATAGCTTTGATTTACTGCAGATTTGTTTTATTTTTTGGTTTGGGTTTAGGTTTTCTGTGTTTGTACTGGAGGAAAAACAGAAAAAAAAAATCTTGATTTCAAGTCTTTTGGCTGTATTTGAAACTACCTTGTTGGCTGTGTACATATTAAGTGGAAACATCTTCAGAACCAATTTTTAAGCCTGTCTTTTGTCGGTTTTTTTGGACATGATAAGGAAAAGAAAATGAAAAATGAAGATAGACCTCAAACTACAAAGAGGGACTTTAAATTATTCTGTGTTCTCTCTCTCATACATTTCATGTACCAGCATCTGAGGAGCCAAGTACAAACAGTAATAGCAATGCTGGTGCTTTTTTCAGTTTCAAGGCATTTTGCAAATATTAATCTAGAGAATAATGGAAAGAACACAAACAAATATTATTAAAGGGAAGGAGAGAAATTACTGTAAAACACATGTATAGGAAAGTTAAGTCATTTTACAGGGACACTGGAACTGAAGCCTTAAGGGGCATCCTGTATCAATTCCTCATTAAAATTAAAATTAAAACTCTCTAGTTCCTTATTAAAATTTTTCTACATAAATTTATACAGGTCTGTCTTAAAAACAAATAGGCACTGGAACAGGTTGCTCAAAGGAACTGTGGAAGACACATCCCTGGAAGTGTTCAAGACCAGGCTGGATGGGACTTGGAGTAACCTGGTCTAGTGGAAGGTGTCCCTGCCCATGGCAGGGGGTTGGAACTGGATGGGCTTTAAGGCCCCTTCCAGCCCAAACCATTCTGTGATTCTGTGATTGTATATGGAAATAAAATCATGGCATGAGTGAGGAAAAGAGGAACATCTGCTCACAGAAAAATTGAGGGTTGCACAGAAATATGGAAGTACTTAATCATCTCAATATTTGGAGGACATCATTGTACTAACATTGGGTATTTGGATCATCTGATTAGTTGCTTCTCTATTATAAAGGGGAGAAAACCAATAAAGTGTAAAAGACGCCTGTTTTCTGTTGAGCTTTCTTTCAATAAAATCAAGAATAGCACAGACCTGGGATTCCTTAGTTAATTAAATGTCAGAGAGTTCTTGCATTTTTCTCACAACTAAAATATATACTGAAAATTAAGATAACTCAAAAAGCATCCAAACACTTCTCACTGTGTTTACCAAAAAGTTAGGTTGCTACAAGAAAAACCTATGGCTCTAGTCTTCAAGACACTAGGAAAAAAAAATGTGTGACATATTAAAGTAACATTGGTTTGAATAAATCCAGGGAAGATTGAATAAATGACCAAATCCAGACTTAGTCAGCTAGCCTGCTCTCAAATCTTCACTTTGTTGGTCCTTTACCCCATTAGGTCAGTTTAATCAGTGCTTTAGGTAAGTTCAATAAAGCACTTGAATAAAAAGCTCTGCTAGCAAGTCCTTCTGCAAATGTTATTTATTTCTGATGACTCTTGAATCAGAATTTTTCTATACAGAATATATTTAATCTGATAATACTGGAACAGGTCAAAGGAGAGAGAATTGAAGAAGCATTAACTTTTGTAAATGTAATAAAACTCTGTCCTCTAAAGCCTTTCTTATTAGCAATGAATTTTCAGTTTTCCATTCCTAGGAGCTTATTCTCACAAGGTCATCTAGAATTTGTGGACACAGTCAGAAACAAAAACAACAATTTTTGATGACGTATTTGGCTCTCTTGTTTCCTGGCATTTACTCCCCAGGTGTTGTTATGGGCTAAATTCTGTTCACAGTTGCGAAACCAGCAAAAGTCTAGGGGCCTTAAACTGAAGGAGGGCAGGTTTAGATTAGATATTAGGAATAAATCCTTTACTGTGAGGGTGGTGAGGTACTGGAATAGGTTACCCAGAGAGGCTGTGGACCTACTGTCTCTGGGAGCGTTCAAGGGCAGGCTGGATGGGGCTTGGAGAAACCTGGGATAGTGGAAGGGGTCCCTGCTCATGGCAGGAGTTGGAACAAGATGATCTCTAAGATCCCTTCAATCACACTATTCTGTGACTCTGTGATTATATATGATGCAAAGCTCAGCTTGTCTGAACGCCAGCTGAGCAATTTGCCCCGAACCCGTTACCCCTGTGATTTGCACCACGATCAGGACTGAAAGCAAAGAAATATGGCAAGGGGAACAAGCAAGGACAAGCTATGTAGAATTTCAGAAAGCTACTTCGATGCTGGCTAGTTCCTGGCTAGATGATGTTGTTAATGAGCCAATCAAAAGGCCTTGGAAGCCTGGAATAACCTAGCCCACCACTCCAATTTTCAGTAAAGCTTCATGGCTGGGACAGAAGCATTTTCAAAGATGTTAGTTTGGGAGTCATTAATGTTGGAAAATGGTCACACTCATCCCTCCCCCCAGATGGAGTCTGGGCACCATAACTCTGTTACCATTCTCATTCTGCATTATGCATTCTCACTCATAATGCGTTTTTATCATAAAAACAAATGTAGCGTCCAAAAAAAATAGCTTTTTATTCACAGCCTGTTGGGAACCAATTTACTGCACTACAGGCCTGAAAATGAAGCTGTGAAGTGGCACTAGAGAGGCACAAGTCTGCAAGCCAGCCACGGCAACCTGTGGCCATGAGCACACAGGGCACACTGGGACTGGCCTTCAGAGAGCACCGCGGGGCTGCTCACCTGCAGGGTGGAGTGGCTGACACAGGATGTGAGAGGCTGCTCTGAGGACTTCCACAAAGCTCCCTGTATGAAGGGAAAGGGCATTTCATCAGAATAATGGGACTGTGGAGCTGAAAAAATCACATGAAAAACAAAATTAGTTTTGGAGGAGCAATGTGTGATATAGGTAGAAAAGCTGGAACA
Organism: Dryoscopus gambensis; assembly: GCA_013389985.1. Taxonomy (NCBI): domain Eukaryota; kingdom Metazoa; phylum Chordata; class Aves; order Passeriformes; family Malaconotidae; genus Dryoscopus; species Dryoscopus gambensis. The sequence continues at coordinate 113,350 of WEIT01037750.1, forward strand.
TCCTAAAAACCCTTGGCTCAGGACCCGGGAAGTCTGGACTACTCTGTTTCTGGCTGCACTAGTATATAGCTTAGGAGCTCTGAAAATCAACCCTTTTTTTAACTGCTTTAATTTGAGTCTGACTCCCAAAATAAAAACTCCTATTCTTAGGAAGTCGTGTGAGTTGAAACAGGAAAGAACTTCAGTAAGAGGCAAACTCTGTATACAGCCAAGATATTTTTCCAATTGCAAAAAATTTCATTTATTATCTTCCTACAGATAAAATCACTGAATAATCTGGGGAAAAAAATAAAGAGCAGCCAGTATGACTTTATAACCCCTGAAAAGTGACCAACTATGCAGATCTAATACAGCAGTACAATAGAGAAAAGTTAAGCTCTATTTTTAGTTATTGGCAGTGACACACAGACTAAAACAGCTTTTCTTACATGATATTTTAATGGTATTGATGACATACAAATATCTGATTTCCTCTGTAAAAACAGATGGAAAGATGCCTGTAAGGTACAGGAATGTCTGTAACATACAGAATGGCACACATTTAATACATTTAATACATTTAATACACTTAAGAGCATAATTCTTTCATGCTAGGGATATCACTATGATTTAATTACTGTAAGAATAAGTAATGAATTACTTTTTTGCCAAAGAGACAGGTGCATTTCCCTCCTGCACATTCTCATTCCTGAATTCCCCTTCAGTGCACTGAAAAAAAAAGAAAAAGGTGTTTTCAACAAACCATCCACAATGAGAGTTAAAGGTAAGGAAGGCAGAAGGACAAAAAGTCAGGTGGCAAAGAGAAGAAAATAAACCTCTGTGTGGGAAGAGAGTCTTTCAGTGTCAGTCTCTGGTGGAAACTGCATTATCATTTGATAAAGTATTTCCAGAATAAGCGGCAATTAGCAAAAAGCACAGGAGCTTGCAGAGCATTAATAGAGGAGTTACAGCAGCATAATTAAAAGGTGTGAAGGCATGGACAGTCACAAAGCCAGGAAGTCAACGAGGGGGTTCATTTGAGCAGAGCAAGGGGTATTTGGTAGGAGGCGACCCCAAATGAGCCCTGTGGTCTCGCTGATAGGGAACAGAGGGAGCAGGGAGTTGTATTGTTTTCCTACCCTTGTGCCTACCTTCAGACAAACCCTTTTCCTCACCCCTGCCTTGCTTCCCCATCTCTGACCACTTTTATGGGAATAACTCCTCAAGCCTGTTCCTCAGTGAGGCCTGACCCTCACAGGAGCTCAGCACAGCTGAGGTGCCTAATTAGGAACCAATTTTCCAAAGGCTGTTGAGAGTCTCCGGAGAGTGAGGTCACAAAAATTCATATCTGCCTGAGGGGATTTCAGTGATGTCTCTGTCCCCTCCCTTCCAGGCACTACAGGGCAGTGTAATCATGCCCCAAAAGTGGACCATTTCTGCAAACCAGGGGAGGTGCAGGTGTTCCAAGGTGTTGTGTTGATGCTCAATCTGCCGAGACACATCAAGTTTCTAACGTGAACTTGCAGTTTTTCAAAGATTTATAATGCAAACGAACCCACTGTGCTTCCCCACCCTCTCCAGACTGAACCTGTCATCCAAAGCTGATGGACGTTGTGCTCCTCTGGATTTAATAACCATAAGCACTAGCACTGAGAGGCTTTTTATTTTCCTCACATTTTGTTAAAACAGATAGAACAATTATTTCTTACCAACTGCATTTGTGGAAAAGGCTTAGCCGTTTTTCCTACATCCAAATAAAAAAGCAGTTTGAATCAGACCATTTGGCCGCAATGTCTTGAGTTTGGCAAAGCTTAAAAAGGCAAATGTTAAGATGAACTTCGGAAAGGGAAGCATGAATTTCATACTGTCACCTGAATTAAACAAAAGGGCCAACCGATGTGGAAAATCTACTCACTTTGCCTGCACCCCCCTTGCCCTCACACACCCTCTAATTTTTAGCGCTTATTAATTTTTCATTTCATGTTAACATTCCTAAGCAATACAATCTGCTGCAGCCTAGATTTGTTGGAAATTGCTCTGCTGTCTTTTCTTTCCCATTTGTATAGCCAGATGAATCAGATACTATCAATTGATTAATCAACATGTTCACTTTCTCTCCTCCATAACTGTGAACACGAGAATGAATATTTATGAGAGCGTGTAATTAGGCACTTGATTTTGTAAATCATCTGGTGATGCTATCAGTGAGTTTCAGTTTGCAGATAGGCTTCAAGTCTTACGTATTTCATGAAAGAAATTATTAATTTCCACAACAAGGAATTGGAAGAAAATATATTTCTGTTATCACACATAATTTACAAAATTATAATTATGGTGTTGTTTGCTACATACTTCACCAAAGATCTTATAGAAATGGGCTGATGAGCTAAAGCAGGAGAAAAATCAGGGCATGGCAGCATCAAGATTTAGTCTGAGCTCTCTACATGAAAACGCTTCAGTTTTATATTGTCCCCCTGAAATTAGCAGTTTCTTTTTAACAAATAAATCCTTTTTTCTTTTATATTCCTTTTTTTTTTTTTTGTCTGGTGTGGTTTTGGCCTAAATCTTTAAGTGTTTGATGAGCCTTGATCTGTAGAAATCACTTTGATAGTACTCAGATTTTCAGTTAAAACTTCATATGCATTTTTACTTTGCTTTTTCTTTCACAGTGATGAGGAAAAATTACACCGTTGTAATCAGAGTGGTGCAGGTCTTACAGAGATTCCTGATGACATAACTGGTGTTTGAGTTGTTCCCTTTCATGTTCCAGAGCAGTGCCAGGGCCATTTGTCATTGTTATTAATTTAGGATTGTTTGATCTACAACTCATTATCTGGTGAAATTACAAACAGGCTTTTCTAGGTATTAGCTTTGAAAGGTTAAGTAGCATGAAAGCACTACTATTATCAATAATAAAAATAAAAACAATTACTAAAGATGCAGCAAATTTTTAAAAGTCTTCCAACTTCTTCCAGTATCTTCAGGTTCTGCTCTGTGTTTATAAATCACAAAAATAATCAGAAGAACAAAGCCAGTGCATTTTCTACTGAGAAATTTCCAAAGTTTTATACTTTTTTTTTTCTTTTTACACAAAATACTGTGCACATGCATTTAGACTATTATTCAGTTTTTTAAATTAAAATACACTGCACGATTTCTTTTGGATATCACCAAGTTCTCTGCACTCCCAGCTGTTTTCTGTGTAGTTAAATTGCTCTAATGTGCTCATACATCTCTCAGGAGAGGATGCAACACTGAAGTGGCTAAGACTGACTTTAACGCAATGCAAAGAGCTGGAGCCAGGATCTGAGAATCCCATGCAAAGCCAGGGTGAGGATTCTCCCAGATGATGCAGCTGGCTTGGTGTCAGACCTGCAGAGAAGCAGAAAGGAAAGGAAGTGCTGCATTAGCATCACTTGCCCAAATAAAGATGGATCCCGTGCTTGACATTTCTGTGTCAATTTTAATTTGTGCAGAGCAGAAGAAAGAGCTCTGTATCTGCACTGCTGGGTTCATAAGTTTGAGGCCTAAAATTTTTGCTTTTCTGAAAGCCCTCTGCCATGGAATAAGACCCCGCTGAGCAGGAACAGCTCTTTGTGCATTCAGAGATCCAAGTTTCTGTAGAAAGCTGTGAGGTTTGGTCCATAACCATGGGCCATGGCTTTAAACTGAAAGGGAATAGGTTTAAATTGGATATTAGAAAGAAATTCTTCCCTGTGAGGGTGGGGAGGCCCTGGCACAGGTTGCCCAGAGAAGCTGTGGCTGCCCCATCCCTGGAAGTTCTCGAGGCCAGGCTGAATGGGGCTTGGAGCAACCTGGGATAGTGGAAGGTGTCCCTGCCCATGGCAGGAGGTGGAACCAGGTTTCTTCTTGCATGAATAAAGTGTTGAGTTTGATCATTTATATCATTTAGATGGCCTCTCTTTCACCTACAGTTTTATTTTTGAGGGGGGAGAAATCTTTTAAAATAAAACAAATAAATTATCTCAGTTTTAAGGAAAAACAGAGGGAAAATTTCAGATAAGCAAAAAATCCTTTCCCAGCCAAATCTGTGGAAGGTTGACTCAGATCCCTGTCCTTTGTGCTCCATGGAGGCTAAAGCCTTGCATAATGCTAGAAGACAAAGATTGGTCTGTGCTTCCATTCCTGAAGTCAATGATGTTCCATTTTCTTCCTCAGAAACTGTTTAATAAAAATGACTGAAATAATCCCAAATGAAGATGGTAGTGTTCCAAAACTGACACAGGAAGATAGAGAGAATTTGGAGAACGTTGGCTTTCAGATTTTCAAGCAAAACCTGACTGCTTCTGTGAGGAAAGAAAAAAAAATTCAATCCAAACTCAACATTATGTTAAAGACGGGTCTAATTTTAAATTTAACAAACAAACAAACAAACAAAAACAAACGAACAAAAAGATACTATCAGTCACTATTTAATTGAGAGGTTTTATTGAACTTCTTATTCACATTTAAGTGCTTTTTGAACCTTCTTGGACTATTTTTCCTTAATTCATCCAGCAGCAGTGAACTTCCCTGATGACATCTTGTTTCCAAAAGCATTCTATTATGCTTGTCAGCTTTTTCTGAAAGGAAATGAGTTGTACATCCATCACATCCTTGCTCTTCATTCTCATCTATAGGACTCTAATTAATCTTTTCACTACCTATCTTTTTGCTTTCACTCATCTGCTCTCTATTTCCTTTTGCTCTCTTAATCCTCCTCCGTTTTGATTCCTTTCTTCTTCCTTTCCTAGGCTGTGTTTTATACCATCTATTAAGTTGCTTCCAAAATCCAAGAGTGACCCAGTAAATAACATTCCTGTCTTTCTTTAAACCATCTCTTCAAATATCCCCTCATCTTCTGTTCTCTTCCTCACTGATGCCAGCAGCATCTTTTTCCCTGAATTGATTTCTGCTGTATAAGTGACACTTACAAGGCTCATAAACTTTTTATTAGAGCTGAAATAAGCCACCAGGAATCTCAAAAATAGTGAAATATGTAATTAATCAAACAAATTGTGGAAAAATATTCTAATTAATATCTGTATATACATATATAGGTAGATATTTAGATTAATGGTTATGTGTCATGTATAAATATTGATATATTAATATTTACACTTTTTAATTTTATCTATACTCCCCACATATATTTATATATTTTAGTGAATCATAATTACTCAGGGGAAGCACCCATCCTATGTGATCTTTATGTTCTTGAAACTGAATATACTCGCTGTCAAATATATCCTTAATGTCTAATTTAATTTTTATTTTATGACATTTCATAAATGAGTAAGTGTTGGAACCCAGCAATAGTCAATCTGAATCAAGAACAATTACCCTTGAGATGTGAAAAATTCAGAAAACTTCTGAAAATTTTTCAACTGGAGAATAAATCAGACACATGCACAAATTTTAGTGTTCACCTGTACTGACAAAGTAGAAAATAGAATCTAAATCCCCTGAAGTGTGTGAGCTCCCTAATGAGGAGCAGGACCAGAATTTCATTTCTAAAAGGATCTCTTCAAACCGTGCACATTTGAATGGAGTCTCAAAGCCATAGGCTTGATTACTCCTTGACAACTGCTCCAAACCACAGCAGAGAGCTGTGCTTTCATACGACCTTGCAGAAGGCTGATGAGATCTGACAAGTGCCATATTTGTGGAAATGGAAAAGCTTTGCTGCACTGACATCCCTGTCACCCAAGACAGATCAAACACAGAAGACAACTGGCCTCCAGCATCTAAATTGAATATTTAATAACTATTAGAAGGAGCTAAGTAAGCAGGACTTGCACTGCTGACAGTTGCAGGAGGCCCACCCATTTATTATGAACTTAACTAGTCTGGACAAGAAGCCAAAAGGCTCCTAAATTTTTTTTTCCTTCCACAACCGAATTGGGTAATGCACCAATTCATTTCCAGAGGCATACGCACAGATTTGACAAATCCACTGACGCGTGTGACCTGCAATACTTGTGGAAAAGAGGTCTCAAAAAGTAATTGTGATGGGCTCAGTCATAGTTCCATTGTATTACATTCAGCAAAATGGAGAGATTTTTTCATCGGAGACTTGTTTTCCTCTCCATGTGAGAGCAGTGTAGAGGATAAGTCATTAAAGCTGATGAGACCCACTGCTCACATTACAGCCCCAAGCAGCTGGGTTCTCTGGGTATTAGCTACCAGTGTCTCAGTCTTTTAACAGCTTATTGCCCACTCAACCAATTCCCTCGGTGTGCACAACAGCACACACGCAGGGCAGTAAAGCATGTCTCGTTCTGCAGCTCGCTGTGCATTCTTGTAAATACAAAAGCATTCAGCAGAGCATCCAGCAGCAGGAGTTATGTGGCTGACATTCTGCTACAGGAGGCTGTAAATCGTGTGTCTGCACAGTGATCTCAGTGAGACAAGTTGATTTAGTGCTTTGCAGTTGCTGGATATTCTGGTCTCATATCAGAGGTCCTGCTGCTGCGAGCACCTCTAACATTGTTCATCATAGAATAGTGGAACCACAGAATGGTTTGGGGTGGAAGGCGCCTTAAAGATCATCTTGTTCTCAGTCCCTGCCATGGGCAGGGACACCTTCCACTAAACAGCTTGCTCCAAGCCTCATCCAGCCTCGCCTTGAACACTTCCAGGGATGGGGCATCCACAATTCCTTCCTAGAGAATATTCTTTTTAAAAGTGTTGGGCAGTGGGTTTGAACCATTTAAATCCAGCAATAATAAGTAACCACAGGAGCTGATTTTTCTATCTTCTCATTTCTCCCTGGGCAACCATTAATCTCCTGTCTCAAAGGAGACACTGACTGCTCAAGGATGAATCAGGAACAAATTAATACACACAGCCCAACCTCGCTCTCAGAATGAGCCCAGCTGGAAGTGCTCCAGCACAGGAGCAAAACACCTGCTTGGTTCAGAAGGTATTGGCTGAGGTGCTGTGCTGACACCTTTGTACTGCCATGCTCATTCATCTGCCTCGCCGTCCCGACCTGAGTTACACCCCTGCCATGCTCATTCATCTGCCTCGCCGTCCCGAGCTGAGTTACACCCCTGCCATGCCCCAGCTCGGTCTGAGCGAGATGAGAAACTGCTCGGTGAGGAGGTGGCTCGGTGCGTCTGCAAGGCTGACTGAGGATCTGCCAGCCGGGTCAGTGTGGGCATCATCACAGCCTGATGGGCTCAAACCTCCTCCTAACTCACTCTGGCGTTTCTCCTGCGTGTTTCTGAGACAAACTCAAACGTGAGGGAGCTGTATCTGTTATCATACAAAGGTGATGCCATTTGTGGAAAGGACAGAGCTGGGCTTTTCAAAAGGTGGTGTTTTATTTCTCTGCTCATCTGCTTGTTTTTTAAATTTTAATGTTTTTTAAATGTTGCTTGTTGAAGGGAGGAGAGGGGAGGGAGGGCTGGAGAAGGGCATGAAGGTGATACTGAGTTCAGATAAATAGGGAGGTTCAGGCTGGATGTTAGAAAAAATTTCTTCACTGAAAGAGGCGTTGTTGGAACAGGATGTCTGGCAAAGTGGTGGAGTCATCATCCCCGGAAGTGTTCAAAAAATGAGGCGATGCGGGCACTCTGTGATATGGTTTAGTGGGTAGAGCCATATTCGGTTGAAGGGTGGACTTGATGATCTTGGAGGTCTTTTTCAACTTTCGTAATTCTATGATTCTAAATATATTTGTGGTTTGGAAAAAAAAGGGAAGTTGAGCGTCATTGAGACATCTGAATGTAAGAAAGGAATAGAAAAGCCACCTCACTGAGTGAGTTAAAGCAGGGGTTTGGCTTGTGTGATTCATCCTCCTGGAGTGAGTCCCCTCCCTGTGGTACCCCAGTCTTCCTCAGGCACCCCCAAGATGTGCAGCTCAGCACAAAAATACCCAGGCAGTTTGTTCCCAAGCACCTTGCAGAGAGGACTTCAGTAAGCTCCAGGGAGGTCAGACAGCAGCTGTGCCAGCCCCTGAGCCGTGCCTTGTGCCCAGCATGGGGCAGAGGGGGTCTCCCTGCACCCTGCAAAGCTCATTTAGCCTCTTTTCCTGCCGTATTTTCCTCCACACACGGGGGCAAACAAGGTTAATGCTTGGAGCAAACGCACACAGAGATGTTTCCAAGGGAACAGAGGAGCGGCAGATCCAAGGTGGGGCAAAGGAATGTACAGCAGCCCTGTGCCTTACAGCTGGGGGGATCTGGAGAGGAGGCAGCGGTGGGACAGATGGGGAGAGACAGTGGAGTGTCACTGGCACACAAACTGCTGAGATGCCAGTGGGAAACACCCGAAAAGAAGGTGAGAGTCCCTGTGTCTCCTTTACAAGCTGGTAAGAAGGAATGGGATTTAGGCTTTGAACCTCCTTCCTTCACTCGAGTGTTGGATAGCTCAGCTGCCCTGGGGACTTTCAGGACATTTGGGAGGGACTGGTCTCCATTTCGGCCTTCTGAGAGGTACTACACATATAATTAAAGTAAATTTTCCTGTGTGCTATATCTTTCCAGTGGAGAAAACTTCAGCGACTCACTTAAATAAGAGCCTAGGTGAATCCCACTGTGTTTTCTGAAAGACTTTTTGTGTGCAGAGGCACTTTAGCTGTGGTTTCGTCCAGTTACATTCAGTAAAAACTGTGTCTGCCTAGGAATCTTTTGAGGAAGCCTTTGGATTCTGCACCTACCCAAATACTGCTTGGATTACTTGAGGCCTTTCTTCTTCTAAACTCTGACAAAATCATCCTGTGCATGTTAACTTAATTTCCATATCTGCCTTTTTAAATGTTTCTAAACACAGGGCTCCAAAATTCCCCACCGTGTCTCATCTGGTCATCAGACGAGGAGTCCCCCATAGGGGCTGTGCTGTATCTGCCAGCTCTGGCCCCTGTCTCAGCCATCTCAGAACATACCAAAGCCTCTTAAATTTAATGTATGTATTTGGTTCATGACCAGTTTTGTCATTAGCTGAACGTATTATGAATTGTTGTAAGGTTTTATTCTTATTTTGTACTCTGACAAATAAGCTTTACAGAATGTTTCTCTAAATCTTTGGTAACACTAGCTAAATATTCAGAAGGAGTAAGGGAATACAGTGTGCAGAGGAGAATTACCATCTTAATGAGGTTTGTCTCATTAAAGAGTTTCACTCAATTAGTTTCACAGATTTTACTTCAAGAACAGCAGCACAGAGCTCTACGTATCGGTAGCTAATTTTGGCTTGTTTAAAACTAAGAGACCAACCTGCCAAAAATTATTTAAGTGGAAGGACAGTAATGAATGTGGTCTTGGATCTTTCAAAAAGGTATGGTTTTGAGTCAGGAAATTAGCTCAAAATACATTGTCGATTTTACTTAACTGAGAAATGTGTTGGCAATTTCCCCAAGAGAAATGTGATCACTTCAGCATAAAACACTGTTTGTCATACAAAGATCTTTGGTGTTCAGACAGTTTAGATTTGCATTATTTCCCAAAAACTCTGTATGCACATTCTGTTCTCTGCCTTCGCTGACCTGTGATAAAAGCTTGTCAAAGGTCTTAGGCTGCTGTGTTGTCACCTGCTGATAATGTGAAAGTGTCACCTGCGCACAGCGTGACATTTTATCTGTCTGAACACGATTGCTTTTCCTAATCTGTCACTTCTTGTCGTGTGGGTTTTGTCAGATGTCCCCCCAGACTGCACTCTACTCTCTGCACCCCTTGGATGACACAATACCCACAGAGCTCAGCAAAGCTGTGTTAAGGATCAGCTGAGAAGAAAAAACATCTTCAACAACGTGAAGATGCCTGGTTAGGCCAAAGATGCCAAAACAAGGGAAGTGTTCAGAGCTGCTCTTCCCAACACACTGGCAATCTAAGGTTTAGGGATTTCAAGAGCAGAGGAAGCGTTGTGCCAGAAGACTCAGGAGACTTTCTCCAGATGCAGTTAATTTTTTAACCCATGTACAGTGTTTCCAACTAAATGAACTTCACCGAGGGGCTTCCTCAAGTGCACGAAGAGATGAGGTTGATGTGCTGTACACAACAACACAGCAAGGGAATATCATCCACTGCAGAAGCAAAAGGCAAGATATATTGGTGTAGTTCAGCTAGAAAAGGTGAAATTGAGGTGCCCTGTGCCCTGGGTAGTCAAGGCAGCTTTTCTGCATCTGATATATGAACCAACCAGTCACCAGCTTGTACCCCAGGTCACCCTGCAGTGTGCAGTGCAGACACGCTCTAAAAATTCACAGGGTCTGATTCACCTCACCAGACTCAGCATCTGCTCTGAAACTGCCTCTAAAGGAGCTGGGCACCTGCCTGGAGAATAATGGGCACTTTCAGGAAATGACACAATTGACCTACTCTGGCACGGGATGAATCACACCTCCAAAATCCTTGCTGCTCACACGCAGCCTGTTGCTAGGCTGGTGTTCAGGGGCCGAACCCTGTGCTGGGTCAGATGAAATGCTGCTCTGTTCCCATGGCATACATAACTCAATCTGCCCCGTGAAGCAGAAGAGGAAGTGCAAGAAATCTGCTTTATGCCTGATCCAGAAACCAGCAGCATCAACTAAAACACTTCCCCTGACTGCATGCTGATCTGAGGCTGTTGTCTGTGTGGCTCTCTAAAGCACTTTGCCCACAACAGTTTTTAGTGACTTAAATGATCGAAAATTTCCCTCCTCCCTCCCCAAGACATCCTGAGTAAACGGGTAAACTCCAGATTTTAGACTAATCTTAATTTTGAGGAGTATGGAGTTCTGAGGCTTTAACTGTTGGTTTAGATATTTTTCAGTATCAATAGCTTTCAGCAAAATGCTTTGCCTTTAAATCTCTTGGGGGTTGTTGGGTTTTTTTCTTGAAAGTAATATTTGAAGAAAAGAAATAAATAGTGTTAAATTTCTTTTTGCTTCCATTTACTTGGTTTTAAAATGAATCTTTTTGAAATAGCTTTAGAATCAGAGAACCACAGAATGGCCTGAGTTTGAAGGGACCCTAAAAACCATCCAGTCCCACCCCCTGCCATGGGCAGGGACACCTTCCACTATCCCAGGTTGCTCCAAGCCTCATTCAGCCTGACCTTGAGAACTTCCACAGATGGAGCAACAACAGCTTCTCTGGACAACCTGTGCCAGGGCCTCACCACCCGCACAGTAAAGAATTTCTTCCCAATATCTAGTCCAACCCTGCCCTCTGTCAATTTGAAACTATTTCCCCTTGCCCTGTCACTTTATGCCTTTTACAGATAAAGAAATATGGTCTTTTCTTTTAAAAGGAAGGGAAAAAAACCCACTAAACAAAAAAAAAAGTTTGTTTCAAATGCATTTTTTGCATTTTCAGTGTCCCAAAACCAAACATAAACTAACAAAATAATAGCTTTTATCAAAAACATAGCGTGTTTTATATTCTTTAATGGAAAAACAGCTTGCTTGTCTCATTGCAATTTTAACTACACCATGATTTTTAATAAAAAGCAATGTTGATACAGAAAGTTCAACTATTTTTAGTGGAACAGTTCACAGTCTCTCCCGTGCCTCACAAAAAATGTTGTACAGATTAGCTTTAGTCACATTTTAAAATACACATATTCAAAATTCTGGGTGAAACCAAGGTGCTGTTTTCCATATTCAAGATATTCAAGATCAACTATGAAAAACACACGCAGCTTCTCAGTCAAACACAAAGATAACCCCAAAGAGATTTTTTTTGTATTTTTATTGAATGAAAAGGAGGAAGACACAGTGGGAGAAAGCAAAGGAGAGATAACCATTGCAATGAAAGCAGAAGGTATCAGTAAATGAGGTGGGGAAAAATAGCCCATAATCCCCTTTATTAAATACAGATTGTAAAGACCAACAGATGACATCCACGCTAACAAAATCCTCTACAAACAGCAGGGGACCTGTGAATAAGCCAAATCATCAAATTGCACTTGCAGGTCTGTGGGGCTGCCTGTGAGCAGGAGTCAGTTCATTAACCCAAACGACCCAGAGTGCTGCAAAATCAGATTATTGTTGGCTCTGCCATTCATCAGCTTCTCTCTCCCTTGAACTCCTGCTCCTACACGGGAAATAATTGCAGAAGATTTACTGAGGAAAAAGGGATCTGGGGGGCGGCTTGCTCTTGTTGATAACATCAGCATGTCCCAGCTCCACTCAGTTCACCAGGAGCACCCAGCTGGTCCTCCTCTGCCCTATTTGATTACTCAGAGCCCACCCATGTTCTGTCAAGGACCTGATTCCTCACAAAACATTTCTAGGAAGATCTTCCTTCTGGAAAAATAACTCCCAAATGGGTCTCACAGACACATCCCAATGAGTGAATAACCAGAAAGGCCCCACGCTGGCAATAGATGGTTTGGGGATGGAAACAAACAGCAGGTTCCCAAGCATGAGGGTTTGGGATAGCATCCCAGAATCGTGCATATGGATTAAAGAGTCAAGAAACAGGCCAACTCTAAGATGAATCTTGCTAGGCTTTGACTGTGAGTGCTCGTGATACCTCAGGGTTTGACACTGTGATCATGAAAATCCCTTTGAATCTGATGCTTTATGTTTCTATTTTTTTCTGCTTTAAAGCCTTTCCTTCTACCACACCAAGAAGGCAGAGTAGAGCAGAATGAGGAAAATTATACCATATATCACCTTCTCTCTTTACCAGCTCACAAAAATTTTCATCATTTCCCAGTGTCATTTTAAACTTTTTAAAAGCAAATTAAATAAAGCTCATTTTTAACAGTTCTTCTGTTCTTTTCTTTTCTTTTTTTTTTTAGTTTATTTATTTGGTGTTTACTTACTTGTTTTGATCAACTACAAAAAACACGTGCCCTGGCAGAGCATAAAACACTGATCTGGTGGCTGATTAACAGGACTTATACTGCCATCTTACAGGGCAGGACGATGATGCAATCTGTCTGTTTTATTAACAGTAAAATAGATATACTGCTCCTGTGAGCCTGGAAAAACATGCAGAAGCATGAAGCAAGCCCAGCAAAACCAGGAACTCTGCCACTCCCTGGTAACACACGAATTGAAGCCTGATTTAATATCAGAAACTCAGAAAATAAGACAGAAGGATGGCAATAATATTGGGCTGAGCTCTGTAGGTATTCATTAACATTTGGCATGCTTTTTTCCAAAATCCTCTGCTTGTCCTCTGTGAATCCCAGGCTAAATGTTGACGTTTGGGGGTTCCAGTCTCTCCTGGCCTGAACCCAGAGGAAACTTTATTCAGCATGTTTTGGTAGCTCGTCCCCCAAATTCACCATGCTCTCCTGGATGGAGCAAAATTTCAACACACACAAACCAGGTCCTTAAGCAGGTTTGTCTTTCAAATTAAAAAATGCTCCTGATTCTGAATAAAAAGGGGCTGAAATTTAGGCAGTTTTTTGAGGCAGCTATGCTGACTTTGCACTGGGAATACTGAGAAGCACTCACAAGGTTCCTTTCACCAGTGTTAGGCACAACATCCAGCTGAGAACAGAGGAACGACCACAACGGGAAACAACCCCTTAGCTCACAACAGACATTTCTGTGATTGTTTGACTACAGCCTTTATTATGTTTTCTCAATACACCTGAAAACAGCATGTTGTAGACAGAAAACTGGGGCAGAATGTGTTGTTTTAACATTTACCAGGCTTGATATTCACTTTGCAGAATGTTGTGGTGTGAACGGTAAAGCAGTGTTTCTCAAAAAAAAAAGAAATATTTACAGAAACTGGGCAAGTTTGTCATGCCCTGTCATAAAAGGGGCACCAGGAATGCTGGTACATCATGCTCTATTGCAGGGCATGCCCTGCTGCAAAACTAGCTTGTGTTTCTAGGCCAGAGCTGTTGTATCACCCCACCTGAACCTCTGGTCTAGCAACCTCTGTCTCTCAAGGGGTCATTTATTTGTGAGCTTCACAGGTTATAGCTCTGGTGTTCAGGTAACTATTGTCAGCTTCAGAATCTCCACCCTGCATCTACTCTTACTGGTCACATCTCTTGAACCTGATAAGGTTTTTGTGGCTGTGTCTCTGTAATCTTTTTTTCCCGGCCAGTCAGTGCTCACTCATGCACTACTGTGTCTTATACACTACAATATTTATTTTAATAGTTTGAATTACATCCCCTCTATGTCCCCAAAAATGCATTTCCTGCTGGAAAATCACTGTGTTGTGAGGAGACATCAAAATATGTGTATTGCATGAATTTTATTATCATTATTTAAAACACAAAATAATCTTTTAAAAATCTTAACTCGGTTTTCCTTGTGACAGCAAAACAAGTAGCTCAAAAAGACAATCCAGAAAAATTAGCTGTGCATCCATTTGGAGCTGAGACACCAATTTGGTCCCCAGATTTAGAGTCCTACCCCTGCAGAGAGGATGGGATTGGTATGTAAAGCATCAGGTCTGCTCCTGGCACCGACTGCATCAGTGTCTGCGTGGAGGCACAGAGCCCCCGATGTCCTTGTGCTGGGGCAAACCTGTCATGCAGGGAGAGGGAATGTCAGCTCGGAGCAGGCTCTCACCAGGACTCAGGCTGCTTCAGAGCAAGCACATTGCAGAGAGGGAGGCTGGAAACTCATGAGCTGCCTTTTGATGCTGCTACAGTACTTTTACGGCAGAGGCAACACACGGGCACTGCCTGGCCCTTGGTGCTGCAGACAGAGCTCCCAACACCCGTCACAAACACTGGCACTGCAGGGAACACCAGGCTAGCTCTGAAAACACAGCCTGGATGTAATCTTCAGAGGGAGAAAGGAGAAAGAGAAATTTGCCAGAGATAATCTCTCCGTACATTAATTTTCATTTCTTCTCCTGGCCTTAGCCAGGAATCCAGATTGCTTTCTAGTTGTTTATTTTAGCTGAACTCCTCTGTGAAGGCCCATTTCCATTGTATTTCCATTAGACACAGATGCTATCACTATATGCCAGTGCATATTACCAAGCAATTAATCTCCAGAGTTATTATTGCCCATTTTATTGAAAGCAAATACTCTTGAGTTCAGAAAACTGTGTAAAGGCTTGGAGCAGCTTAGCTAAATTCCATGTTAAAGGCACAATCCTCTTTGGAAAGGAATTCTCTAAAACTACAAGCCTATGCTCCTATATCATATAATTTCACCCTAAAATAAAGCATCACCTCCCACAGTTAGTGTCTTTGCAAGCTGCCCTGACATTATCACTCAGAACTCTCACTCCTTTGTTACCCACTGTTGAACTGAAAAGTTCTTTTTTGTCAAACACACAAGCCACAGGGTGACACAATGAAATGAATATGTTTGTCATAAAAAATAAAGATCAGTAAGAATTAAATGGCAAGTAAATTAGGATTGGCAGCCTTTTCCCTAGGGAGCAAAACATAATCTTCCTAAATTCAGTAAAGAGTGTTCTCCCCTCAGCCTTTGGTCTGCAATCTTCAATCAATATTTCCATCTTTAAAGACAGCTAGTCCAGAGTTACACACGTAGTTGTGAATGTGGTTCTCGCTTGATGGGGTGGCCAGGAGCAATCTGAAGGTATGAGGCAAAGCTGTAATCAGCTCTTAAAAGTGTTACCACAAGCTGGATTTTCCAAGAACAAAATCATCACCCAGTGCTGTTATTTTCCAGGGGAGTTTAAAGGAGGCAGCCTGAGCTCCAACCTCGTGGCAGCTGCAGGACCAGTCTCCTTCCAAGGTTTCCCACCTCAGGGTATGACCCAAAGCAGGCCAGTACCACTCAGACAGGGTTTATTTTCTCTCACTGGAGAAGACCTCCAGCTTGTCCAGCAGATTTCTAATACCTCTTCCTCCCAAAGCTGGAGTTAGCTTTCCCTGGGCTTCTGCCCAAGGAACAGAGGCAGACCTTGTAATTCTGCCTCTAATGGCTTCATCCTCCAGCCATGAGGAGAGAAAAAGCATTTATATCTAATGCCATCTGCTTTAGGCATCTTCTCCCACATCTCTGTCCTTCCTCCACCCCTGTGGCACCCAAAGGTGGCAACTCAGTACTAAATAATGCATTTCCTCATTTCCTGGACCTGCTGTCCTGTCCCATGGCAAGTTGTCCCCACCTCAGCTCCTCTACCTGTCCCTCCTGAATTGCAACAATTCAGTCATCCTAAAATATCCCTGTATACCTTCTGGATTCCATTCAGCTTCCCCATCTACCTCCTGTTCCTCTGTCCACTCTTGCCAAAGCCCATCAGATGTTCTCATTTCCCTTCCCACCCAAAAAGCAAATAGCACAGGTAATCTCTTTCTTAAGAAAAAAAAAGTCAGGCCTTGAGGTCTCTCAGGATTCCCCTCAAAGACAACAGGATTGAAACAGCATGACTTTGAACACTGAACAACCTGGGCCTTTTATTATTTTTAGTAGTACTCATGTACTTCCCTGTCATTGCTATTAATTATGCTCACCGCAGGCACACCGAGTGTCTCACCGCACTGCAAGCTCACAGGGTGAGCCAGAACATGTCCCTTTGTGCTTGTAGTGTGGCTTCTGAGGAGGGTTCGCTTTCATTTGTCAGTTCAAACACGTTAATATTCAGACATTGCCATGGACATTATTTGTCTCTCTAGTTGATACCTGTTCCTGAACCAGCAGCAGAAAAGACAAGCTACAAAGAACATATAAAAAATGTCACCCTTTTTATTATGCCAGACCCTATGTCAACATTCTGTTATGCCAGAAATGTTTGATTAAAGGAATATGCATTTTTTTTCATCTTTAATTAAAACAGTATGGCCACAGGATGTAACTGCACTATCACCAAACAGCAGACTGTATTTGAAAAAGGTTTCTGAGGAAAGCACCATTATCAAGACGCTAAATAACATGGAATAGGTCTAATAAAGCAAATGGGCAAATAGGCTAAAATAAGCCGATGAAATACACTGCTGTGAGGACTGTGTTGACCAATTGTTGCTGTGCTTGAGGATCCAGATTAGATCAGAGCCTTTGCTCCAGGCTGTGGGTTGTCCCTGCAAACCACCAATGTCCTGGCCTGATTTCTGCTGAGTGGCAGGACCCTTCCAAATAAAGAGAGAAATACATTCCGTAAGCTATGGCTTTGGCAATAGCTGACAGAAAGGGCACTGAAGTGCTCTATCAGCCCACTGGTGCCATGTCCAAGGAAGAAAACTTTATTTCTGGTGCAGAAACGGCCAGGGAACACAAGAGCAAGCAGTGACACGAGCCTTGGTGGTGTAGTGAAAGAAGGCTGGGGATAGAGAAAAGGGAGGGTTCAGTGTGTGCCTGGTGCCATTTTAGATACCTTGGAGTTAACTCACCTGGCTTTGGATGCCTCTTCAGACATCCTGGGTCCTGCCAGTTTGAGGGTATCTCAGGCAGTCTGGAGCACCTGGACAGGCACCAGCCTCATGTGTTTAAGCAACTCAAGCCCACTCTGAGTCTCCAGCTTCTCGTGCATCCTCTTTAAAATGGTCTAAAGGACATGGCTTTTTAGCTCACGGAGTATATTCAGTTATAAATCACACATACCAATGGACTGGAGTGCCCACACAGCCCAAAGGCCCTGAATGTACCCTGCTACCAGCTACTCAAACTCAGGCTGAGCCCAGGCTCACTCATCACCCTTGCGTTAAAAAAGAAAAGGGGATACAGCTTCCTTTAGTGCAAACAAGCCCTCAGAGCACACCACAGAACAACCAGCTCACGGGCTGCAGAGCAGAGACCCCGAGGGAAAGACCTGACAAAGTGCCACCAGACAAAATCCACACTGGCAGCAGGAAATGGAGGCTTCCCAGCCAAACATCCCAATCCAGTGTTCAGGGCTTGACACAAATGAGAAAGTAACAGAGAAGCAAGGACACATGGGAAGCACTGCAAGTGCATTATAGATGAGGGATATCTGCACTAATGATAGCTGGAGAGTTTGTAAAAAAGCAGTCCTACACCAGAACATTAAAGATACAAGAGTCTATCTAAAGAAATCTTCCCAAAGAAGAAGCTGGGGGATTAAGATTTGAAAAGGGAACTCATTAAGAGAAAGTTCCCTTATAAAATAAAGTAAAAATAGTTACAGGCTTTCTTTAGAACTTGGCACTCCTCTGTGCTATAGGCACTAAGGAGGTGATTTTTCAGACCGACTGTAGACTTTTGCAATGTAGATTTGTACACTTGGGTGAGTCCCCACAGGTTCCCACCAACCCACCAGAGACAAAGAGGCACTTCGTCTCACTTTAAAGCACATTGCAAAATATGGCAAATTAATCGTGCCCTAAAAATGTCTCTTTTTCTTCCCATCGACTGTGAAGAGACCCTCGGCTTATTAGCTGAGATGTGAGATGATCAGCACGCATCCACACTGTGAATATCTAATGTTTATGTAATATAAATGTTACATGAAGTGTTTCTATCTGCTTCTATCAGCTGTATATGTCACTGTTTCACATGACAGAGCCACTGCTTTATATTCCAGTAGTGCATTTGGCTTTTGAGATCCTCTGCAGAAGTGGGCAGGAATGACTTTCTTCACCTCACACATTGTTTGAGATGTGAAAACTTTTTCCTTTCTGTATCGAGACAAAATGTGTTTTCAAGTTCTTCATAAGCCTCAAAGACAATTAATGTGAAGTAGCCAGTGGCACGCCCTTTAAGGAACTTATTAAAAATTTTGGCCATCTGTATTTAAATTTCATTTTCACCCTGTTTGTCCTAAAGGGGATACTGCCTTCTTAGCTGGAGGTGGGCATCTTTGCCTTCAGGGAATTTGTAGGTCGTTGGGATAGGGATTTTTACATGGGTTTCTCATATCTCAGAGGAATTGTCTTTTCTTCCTGCTACTGTGTGTCCCACTGATACATGAGGGTAAGGCATTTCAGTGCAGTTAAGTCATCATTTACGTGGGAATAATCTCATTTAACTGGACATGTAATAGTGCTGAGGTCCTTGTCTATTGATCACTGAAGGAACAAAACCACTCCCTGATGTTTAAATTGTTAGACTGAAGCGTCTCATCCTTGTGAATGAAATAAGAGTAATAAAATCCCAACCAGTTCTGTAGTTAAAAAAAAAAACAAAAACAAAAAAAACACCAAATCCAAACAAAACAAAACAAAAAACCAAAACAAACAAACAAACAAAAAAAAGCCAAAACAAAAACCAACAAAACAACATCCACCAGAGACAAAAGTGCACAAACTGAGGAATGTAGAAAATGTGATTGGTTTGTCAGTTCCTTCAGCCTCCTCTTCTCTTTTCTTTGGACATTATATGCAGATTCTTCTCACTGAGATGCAGTCACTAAGGCAAACCCTCAAATTATTATGTTTCAGTCATTTATTGCAGAAGAAGGAATGTATTTAATAACTGCTGATTAAATAGCAGTGGAGACTTTCAAAGAAAGGAGAATTTTAGAAAGTATGAATCTTTCAAAAAGGCAATAAATTGCTGCTCACTTTCAATCTACAGGAGCAGTTTTGATTCCTGTGTAACCCAAAGAATCATCCGGCTCTGAACTGCCAGCTCTGTGTCCTGTCACAAGAGCTCCTCAAAGCCCTTAAGTGACAAATTTCCTCAGCTCATGCTGCTGTGTGGTACAGACCTGACTTTAAAGGGCTGCTTTACCTAATCAACCCCTTAAACCCTCAGCCAGATGGAAGAGGAGATGAGCAAGCAATTGGTCATGTCCTGATATCTCCAAACACCACTATCCTCGTCCAGATAGACCTGGATGGAAGTTCAGGTTTTGTCCAGCTCCTCATTCCCATGTTCTCATTGCCCATTAAAAACACACCTTAGCAGCATCTCATGGGATCAAGCCACGTGCCTTGAAACTGACTTCTTTTGGGATCTAATTATAAAGGTCTAAAATTTAAGGTCTTGTCTTCCCCCTAAAAAACCAGATTATTCAGTATTATTTGATTATTGGTAGAAGAATAATTTTCCCTCTCAGGTTGCTCCCCCTCAACTTATTCTAGATGATGAATTCAAAACTAGGAATATTTAAGACATGTAGCTCTAGACACTGCAATTTCTTTAATTATCCTTTATTTTTGAACAAATGAATCTCATGTCTTAAAGAAAAAAAAAAAAAAAGGCAAGAACCTGCTTTTTCAGCTTTACACAAGGGAATTAATCAGGAAAGGCAGGAAAACTAGAAAGGAGCCTTGATGGAGTCACCACAGGTCTCAGGGCAAGGGGAGGAAGGAAAATTGCCAACGAGGAAAAGTCATGTGGCTGTTCAAAGAATGAATGACATTTATTAAGGTTTTTCCTGATGGATCCAAGTCCCATGAAAAACTGCATCCTGCATTCCTCCAGTCTGTTAGACAGTACACTGTTACCTTTCAGCAATTTCTCAAATATTTTGAGCTCAACTCTCTTAGTAGGGTTTAAGAGGATGTCCTATGGGTATCATGCCACTGGGGGCAAGACGAAATTCTGGAATCAGGACAGAGGAAAATCAAGTTGTGAAGGAGGCTGAGATGATGCCTGCAACAGGACCAGACATGTAAGGTCCACTAATTTCTCTCACTTTTTTGAATCGAAATTTCAAACATTATGAAAAGATTTGGTTGCAAATCCCATCTGCTCTCTCCTACCTTTATCCTCTCCCAGTCACACTTATCCCACATCACATCCGACCTCAGTCAATGAAAAAAAATTAAAATCAGCAATTAGACCATCTGTCTCATCTGGGATGCCTCCTGAGGAATGGATTAAATCACGCCCCTGGATACCTCTGTTCCTCTCCATTACTGGAGCACTACCAGCTAAAAAATATGAAAAGTCAAGTTTTTAGGCAAGAGGCATTAGAAGCAAAGAAATTTACACCTCCACAATTAAAAAGTAATCAGATGACATGATAAGGTTGGCCACAAAACCACAGAGGATAAAGATCTGGTGAGAAATTCTGCACAGCTGTTTGCTTTATTTATAAAAATGCAATGAGTTAGGGAAAGAGGGACTCTCCTGCCGGCTGGAGCCATGCGAATGCTCTTGTTCCCATCTACAAATGCAGGGGGACCTTCACATCATCACAGTTTAATCTCTAAAGCTTAAAGAAGATGCATCCCATACAGACTGGCCTGGTAGTTCCTATATTGGCTTTTATCTTCTTAAAACTTTTTGTAAAGTCAGTATTCTTTCTTCTGCATTTTTATAAATCAAACCACATATATATATATATATATATATTAACTATTTTGCTATATTTCTCCATAATTGAGTTAAATTCTTCAAAAATCCATTTTTTCTGCTTACATTTCTTTCCTTCTGCTGATGGTTCCCAGAATTATCCCAGTTTCCAGGTCCTGGCTGAGGGCCAGCACCATGAATAATGATTCAGGGACTGGTTCATGTACCTTGGCATTACAGATGGCTTGGTTTACTCAGAGATATTCCAATTTATTCTGCAAGGATAATTCCAGATCAAAGAAGGTTCAAGGTATTAATAGCAGCTAAATATAATTGAAAATCACTTGAATGTGTTTTCCTGTGTTTTTCACATCTGAGTGGATTTGCTTGGGAGTAGCAATCTGAACATGGCAGGGCAATACCAAGGGTGAGCAGGGTTTCAAAAAATTTTCTTTAATTACTGCCTTGAATAACTTTTAGCTGTCAGTACAGGGAAGACATTATCCTTAAAAATATTTATTAGTATGGTTTCTTGTTGTTCTTCTAGGACTTCAGAGCCTTTTCATAGTGTGTGCCAAGAAAAAATGGTAAAGAAAGAGTTTATTTCATTAAGCAGCTGTAGAAATACAATTCGGAAATAAAGAGGGGAGCATGAAAATGGGAAGGCAAATAATACCAAGAATCACAGCATATTTTGAAAGGATGGCACAGCCTTAACATAGAGCATAGCTGATAGGGGTCAAAGTTTATGATAATTTTCCAGACTTTATGTCACTAGACTAGCAAAAGTTCCAAAAATTTATTTAGTGCAAAGTCCACTAACTAAGCATTGAAAAGCTGCTGCTCTGAGCACCTGGACAAGAGCAAAATGTAAATCAAGATTGATTTCTGCTCTAATGCTGATGCAGTCGCATAACAATGAACAAGACTATGGAGATTGGAGTATCCTCCCAAGAATTTCAAGTGCTGGGATGGAAAAGGTCTGAATTGATTCTGGGCCGAAAAGGGCTATTCATCATGGTAAAAGAACATTCCTTTGAAGTATGGAAATACAGAGGACATTTATCAATAAGAAGAAGCAAAGACTAAAAGACCAAACTCTTTCCCTCCTGTTCCTCTTCCAAGGCAAAAGAAAAAAGTCAGGAGATGCTAAACCCCGAGGCACTTCCAATGAAATATGACCTCTTAGAAGTGGAATGCATAGACCTGAACAAAGTATCTGTCATCTATATTAATGTGTGCTCATCACACACAGTATCAGCTTTTTATCCAGATAGGAATTTAATCCAGGGTGGTTTTGAAGCTACTGAACATGCCTGAATAACAGTTTCATTGAAGGAGGGATAATGTGGAAATAATAATCTGATTATCAGATCTGACTGGTCTCCTCCTGCAGCTTCTGGGGATTCAGTGAAGATCAGGATCCTTCTGCTCTGGGAACTGCATGAACTTAAACACTACAAACAGATGAAAAACAAATAGTAAAAGAGGATGATTCAAGTCACAGATTAAACACCTGAAGTCAGTTACACTGTGATGTAAAATAAAGCCTGGTTTGGGATTTTGAAACAAACGCTATGGTCACCACCTTAATTGATTTCGAGGAACCACTCAGCCAGTTCAGTAAACAAGACAAAATATTTGTGGAACTCTGTCAGTTAGGCATGATTTTTGTCATGATTGTTTCTTCCATTTCTGAAGCGAAGGAGAGAGGGAGAACATCCTTTGAGCTACAGAAACTTGTGGAAAGAGACTGTGGGTGGAGGGATCACTGTCCTTTGAGAAAAGCACAGTCTTAGTTTCAGCTCTGAGAGAAGCAGAGATTCCACCTTTACCTCTCTTTCTCCTCTCCGTTTGTGCTTGTTTTTCAACTGCCAGTGAGGAGAACTTGTCTGAGCCAAGGGATGGCAGTGACTCATGCATCGGCTGAGTGCACAACGGCAGTGTCAGGGCTACTGTGCACTTAACGCGGCTCCAGGGCAGGATGGCACAAATTCATTTCCCAGTGGAAAGCTAAAGTAAATTCTAATTCACCAGATAAGAGCAAACACAGTTCAAATTCCCATGTGCTTCACCTCTGTGCGCACAGGGAGGATTATTTCATTATAGAATCACAGAAGAGTTTGGGCTGGAAGGGAATTTAAAGATCATCCAGTTCCAACCCCCTGCCATTGGCAGGGACATCTCCCACTGTCCCAGGCTGCCCCAAGGCCCATCCAGCCTGGCCTGGAACACTGCCAGGGATCCAGGGGCAGCCGCAGCTTCTCTGGGCACCCTGTGCCAGGGCCTCAGCACCCTCGCAGGGAAGAATTCCTTCCTTATATTTAACCTAAATCTCTCCTCTTTTAGTTTAAAACTGCTCCCCCTTGTCCTGTCACACATTATTTCTGTGTCACTGGCTGCTGTGTGGGAGGGGAGGGCTGGTGAGCTGGTGGGGGCTTCCACTGTGATGGGAAAGGGCTGCAAGCTGGAAAGGGCAGGGAAGGGGGTCTAAGTGTCAGAGATGTAAGTGGCAGCTTCTGCAGGTGTGTTCCTTTATCCTGTGACCTTTGCTGCCGACAGCTGAGAAAGGAAAACAGTGAAACAAAAGAGCTCTGCCCAGACACACACACAACTTCAGCATGTGACTGCAGCTTGCATTACTTCTACCCACAAGATGAGATTTTTCTTAGGGCTGAAACCTGTCCCCGTGTAGACCCCAAACGTGGCATTGCAGACAATTTAATCTGCAGGAAGTGCTGATTCCTTCATACCCACGGTGCTGGAGTCTTCCCATTTCCACGCTTCAGGACACTAACAGGTCAGGAAATAGACAAACATATCAAACTTACTCCCAGTGAAAAAAAACCTAAAAAATACACCAAAAACCGAGAGATCAACTCTCAACAAGAGACACTCTCTACAAGTGTCTGAGCTGGAGCATTAATCTAGGTTTTCTAGATATTTTTTCTTTCTCTCCTGACTACAGGGTGAGACAGCTCATGAGGTACAGGCTGCAGGAAACCAAGCCACGACCTGTACCAGGTCCCACTGCTGCCCTGAAGAGCCATGGTCTGAGAAAGGCTGGAAGCATCATCCCTCTCTCTTAGGAAGGTGCTCCTGGATGTGAGACAGAGCAGATAATCTCAGCAGAAAATGGGATACCACTGAAGGATTTCTCAGGTTATGTTATTCTGGACTATTTCTGTTCCTCAGAACCCACATGTTGTTTTCAAGTCTCTTCAACAGAGTAGGTAAAGGGGTGAAAATTGCTTTCAAAGATATAATAAGCAGACTCGTTTCTCTAATACCCTTTCTCTGTGCTCAGGCCTCTACGGTATTGCCACTGTGGCATAAAAATTCAACCCTTGTTTGCAAGGCATTCACGCTTCTTTTTAATGACCTCATTAACCAAATTGAAGAGGGATGGGAGGGCTTGGTGGGTGTGTTCCCTCAAGTTATTTTCAACAGATTATGATCAGAAGAAAGTGTACATGCAGGTGGAATTAGAAGGAGATCACTGCGCACACGTGGAGCAGCGCAATCAGCCGCGTGTTCTGCGGTCCCTCTCAGCCCTCCCTCTGGTATTGACACTTACAAATGTCAAGCCATTATTTTTCCATGGCTCAGGAGGAATGTCTCTGGTTCGATATGCTCGGGCTCCTTTCTTTGCTCTTGCAGCCCTAACGTCAGACTGTCAACCCCCCAAATTAAAAATGATTGCTGGCTGCCTCAGCACCACTGCCTGCTGCCACCCCACACCTCTGCTGGTGGGATGCTTTAGGAATCCCTGAAGGACTGAATCACTTCTGTCAATTGGAGAGTGAGGATATTGCATTTTTAGGTATTTTTTTTCAAACCCTGAGGTGATACCAGCAGCTGGGAGACAGAGCTGCAGGGCCCTAAGCGTGTGAGCATCCTGTACCTAACACAAACTCAGCCAGCCTTGGCAGACTCAGATCCTGAGCATCCTGAGCCAGCTGCCTCCGAGGATGGAGATGGGGATGGATCACCAGGCACTGTGCTGGGAGATACAGCTGCTGAAGCTCTTCCATCTGGGTATGGGGTTCTGCCTGTATCACCTGTCACAACAACATATCAGCACATGCTAAATAGGACTCCTTTTCTTCCCCCTAAAGTATTTGAAAATTAGTAGCCAGATATTCACGTAAAGCTATCCGAAATTGTTTGATACATCGGATTAGTTTTGATACACTTTGTTTCTTGGTTATAAAATATTTGGGAAATGCCTTAACTCCTGCAGATGGGATTTGAAAGGTGGAAGAAAATGCTCCCAATGCGTGACATCAGTTAGGTATTTTTTATTCTGGCAATGAGACACAGAGAACACAGCTAACTCAGTGGCTGCTCTGCTACCTGACACAGGTGAAAATTGCAAAGGTGACTGGTGATCTGTGAACCGTGCCTGCAGCAGCACTGATGACAGGAATTGCATTTAGTATGTCTCAGTATGGTATTTTGTGTCATATTTTATGCTGATATAAACTGATATGGTTTAACTGATTGTATCAGAGCTGGGCCAGGCTGGACTGATGGAGGATCTGACCCAAATATACATCTTTTAATTCATCCTGAGTTGAAACTTGTTAGGACTTTAGAAAGATTCATTGGGGTATTTTCACTTGCATTGTGTGAAGTATGTGTCAATGTAGACAGGCCAGAGCTATTCATCAAAAAAACCTAAATAAAACATTACTTCCCCACTGGAAAATAGAATTTCATCTCAACCCCATGCACAGAAAAAATGTCAATTCCTGACAGGATTTTTCTCCAGAAAAAAAAGTGCAGAGATGTTTGTCTGCTTTCATCAGCTCAGTTATTCTCAGGAGCTATGGTTCCAGGTTTCTTGTGATCTCCTGAGTATCCAGCCAAGCTACATCTTTCATGATGTCTCATTGCAATGCCCCAGGAATAGGCACGCCTCAGATCTAGATCTTTCAAGCTTTTATTTCTATTATGGTGATGTGTGAAAGTGCCAGTGCTGCCCCCCCGAGATTGTAAAAATGTCAAAAAAGACAAGAGGCAGAAAGTGAATATATGACAAACAGCAAGATGAAAGGGAGAACAGAGCAACAGCCAGAGCAAAGAGTTTGCAAACTTACTTCAATCACATGTAGGCACAAGCTCACTGTTGTGAATCACAGAAACATATTTAATAGAAATAGCAAAACACATCTGCTGTCCCTTCCCTCCCGCCTCTATCCACTGCCTCGTGGGGATTTTTCAGCAGGGATTTCAGCAGAGCTTTCTCTCTGGAGCTCCAAAGGAAGATGAAGAGCAGTTAATAAATAAGGATCTTTGGGAAAGAAGCCTCTTCATTACTGGATGGCTCATGGTTAGCGACTACAATATGTAAGCAGCCAGAAAAGGATGAAAAAGCTCTCAAAAATCATTTGGGAAAATATTGCAAATTATATGGAGGAGGAGTTTGTATGGTAATGTGTATGAAAGGAGCAAACAAACTCCCACCTTCCACTGACCTGAATTTGGGGTCCTGTGCAGGAGCTGCTTCACTCCTGGGAATGCAGACTCCTGTCAAGCTGCTTCACACCTGCTGGACATGGGAATGTGGAATGAGCATGGAATGAGCACGGACATAGGGTGAATGTGGAGCAGTGCTGCAGTGCTGTGCTGAGCTGTGTCGTGCTCCTGCCTCAGAGCCCTGCATTCCCAGGGCTGCTGAACTGCCGTGGCATCAGCTCCTGGCTCACAGGGACTGTGCAAGGGATGATCCCCGATGAGCTCTGAGGAAAAGTGCATGGAGCAGGAGAAGAAGGACTACAAGTGCACAGTTAGATAAGACTGATCTGATGGCAGATTAAAGGCACCTAAACATAGCCTTGTACATTCACTGGGTGTCTGAATTTCCATCAGAGCCACCAGAGATGGAGGACACAATTTACTGGCTGATACAAGATTCTGATGTGATTTAAGAGGCCCCAGTGCAGGTCTCCACCACCTGCTTTATAGGGGCACAGGCCTCCCATTAATCCTATCTCATATTTATTAATCTGCACAGATGTCTCACCTGTGCTGGGGGTCTCAGCTACCACCAGACAACACCCTAAACCTGGATCAAGTTTTCAGGGCTTTCTCTGAGCCAGACCGTACCTGTATTAACGAACCAAAGGTGAACCCATTTCTGGTGGTTTATGAACATCAGAGGCTCAGGTACTTTCCAAACACCCACCAATAAATACTGCAATTCTACGATCTGGTTTAGGAGAACAAAAACGCAAGTTCCAGCTCTGGCTCTGCAGAAACACAAACGTTGGAAAAGAATTGGAGTGTAAAAGGGCAGTTAGTTTCCGATAGGCAGGGCTAGTTGAAAGATAATTCCTTGCCTTGGGTACCCAACCAACCCTTTAGGACATTTCCAGCGAGAATGAATAGAAATATTTCACACGCCATCAGCCCTTGTGATTAAGCACAGCAATAACTCTGGAGGCGTCAGGGTCATTTGCCACATGAAGAAGGACATGTAAAATTATCTAACCATGACAAGTATGAACGTGTGATTGTGTTTTTGGGTAGGGTTTTTGGTTGCTGGTGGTTTGGGTTTTTTGTTTGTTTCGGTTTGGGTTGGGTTTTTCGACAAGGTTTTGGGGTTTTTTATTACTTTTTGGTTTTGTTTTTTAATACCTTATAACTAAGGTTTTTTGATTACATATTTCCAAGGGCTTTATAAGAAGGAATGATTTATTTCAGTAAGTTGAGTAACAGTGAATATATAGGGTCTAATTCCAAAGCCCATTTCAATCAGTGACTCCGTCCATTACCTTTTGAGCATCAGGAGCAGAGACAGTGAGCAAAATTCCTTAGTCAGTGTCAGAAAAACAAACATCTCCAATTCCTCATGGTTTGCATTAGAATTCCCAAATTCATCACTTTTTAAAAATTCCTCCAATCACCTCTTCAGGCACTATTTGTTAAGAAAAAGCCCAACCCTGATTTTCAGTGTCATCTTTGGTGTCATAGTGAGATCTGTGTTAGAAAATGAAGTGCTGGTAATTTTACAAAGCCATTTCCTTTAACACGTCCTCCCACCTCCTCCTACCCTCTCCATGTGTCTGCTTCATCCATCTGCTTCATCTCAGGAAATGCATGGATTATGAGCTCCCTGGAGCACGTCCAATTTTCTCTGCCTCTGTAGTTCAACATTCACATTTGCCCACCCTGTAGACAGGCATAAATATTGTGTAGTGAGCAGTTTGCCTTGTTTCCAATTTCAGCATGTCATATCCTGAAAACTATCCAGTGTTCAGGATGGCTCATGGGTTTATTTATCAATTAATACACAGCATTATGATCTTTGAATCCCCCACTGGGTGTATTCTCGACACACGCTTTTATTGCTGGTGCTGTGCTATTTCTGTGTAAATACTGAGTTGTTCAGCAATCCATCAGTAAAATTGCATCTGTGTGACACTGAGGGCCCAGCTACAGCACCTGCACTCAGAGAGGTGAAGGGTTTTTTCACTGCTGGGGCCTCCCAGCCTGAATCTTCAAAATGCATCTTGGTGCTCAGCAACTGCTGCAGGGACATTCCCTCAAGCTGAGGTGGCAGCATAGTCAGTTTGCGTTTGAATCTTGCCCTTCAGATTAAAACCAATCATTTTGAGGTAAGTACTCTGACACACAAGAGTATTCATAGAAAGCAAACAAAAATATGGCACACAGACACATTCTTTTCCATTAAAAATGGGAGCAAATGTAAGTGAAAGGTATTGACCCGGCCTGGGCCAAGGATGTTACAACCTGCAATAATTAAAAGCATTCCTTTGACCTTTGTGGAAGAAAAGCACCAGTCATTCCTATCGATTTTACAAGCATGGAAGTCTTGGTCTAAAGTGCAATTTTAATTTAAAGAGGCTCTCCCCCACTGCGAACAACCTCAGTAGTGGTGGGAGGATGTGTGCAAGAACTTCAGTAATAAATTTCTCAGGCTTTTACCCTGGAATTTTATTTCTCTTGTTTATGTTGGAGTCACTGCCAGGGTATACACCCACTGACAGGCTGAGAGAGCAGGGCAGAGTCAGATGAAAAACCTGAATATGGAGATTTTGATCTGTGACCCTACTTCCAACGAAAATCAGAGAGTGTATTTAGCTTGGATCTGGCCTTACGGGTATAGCGAACCAAAGCTGTCATGGTTTCTTCTGAATTTTTTTGACTGTTTCATTTCCAGCAATATTTCTGTTCTCCTTCCTTTGTGTTAAGAAAGTGATCCCCTGAGCTCACATTTTGCTAATCCAATTGATTCTGTGCTTTGCAGCTGGTGGAAGTGCACAGACAAGCACCATCCTCTCTCCAGACAATTCATAACTCACCATAGCCCAGATGAGTTCCAGTACTCAGGAACTGCAAAGCTCATCCCATGCCCTCACTTCCTCACTCCCAGGAAAACAAGGAAAAAATCCCGAAGGATTTTGCAAGCACGGGGGCCTTGGGTCGTTCCAGCTGTGATGACCTGATCCAGGTAAAGTATACTGAAAGTCACCAAGCAAAGATCAAAAGAACACCAAAAGGACATCAAAAGGACCACCAGAGGTCCTGCTGTTCAAGATCCAACTCCTCACTGGAAGAACAAGACCCGTGCAGGAATGTGCTGTCACTCCACACTGCTTTGTCTTTCTGCATTAATCTGTAACTCTTTTTTTTACTGGATCTTCACAGATTTCCATGCATCTAAATCACATTCCCTGTAACAAATAAAGAAAAACATCCTTGGGCATCTAGGCTTTTTACTGTTATCGTTGATGAAAATCTGCTTGAGACTCAAGAACATTTACTTTGCCAGGAGTTCAATTAAAACTGAACAGGGAGCACTCTGATGTGAGCAAATACTTACACAAATGAGAAACTCACCATGAACTACACAAATGTGATGCGTGTCAAACAGAAATCAATAGAAAGCTAAACACAAGAAAATAAACCCCAGTGAAATGTAAATATATAGAAAAGAAAATAAACAGATGCTTCTTTTTTAGACCTCGCACCTGAAGACATTCTCATAACAAATTGCTGTTAACATCAGAAATAAGATCATGATCTACTTGATTCTATATCAGTTACCACATATGAGAAAACAAAATTAATCTTAGCCCATTATTTCATCCCTCTGCAAGTTTTCAAGCATCTCTTTTCAGGACATGTTGCATTCTAGCCTAAGAAAAGGCTATAAGGTGAACCCAAAAAGAGAAAAAAAGAAAAAAATAATCTTTTTTATGGGTCTTTATACTATTATCACTGGGACTGGGGAAAGTACCATGGTGACTAATTTAGAGTCGTCTGGTTCAACCAAGGAGTGAGATATACTAGATTAAACACCTACATACTTGTCCTTTGCCTTGGTTCTGGAAAACAGCGTCAGAGCAAGCAATCGGGAAAAAAACAAAGCTCTGGAAGATAAATGCAGAAGAGAAGGTGGTTGAATATACCAAAACAATCACGAGAAGTGCAAATCACAGATTAAACTACTGCTAAAGGAGACTTCTTGGAAGGGCATGGTCCTGAGATAGGATTGTGATTAGCTGCAGTTTGAACATCTAAGAAAAGCTGACAGTGTAAATAAATAATATCAGAACACCAGAAGAGTCCCTGGCCATCACTGAAACCTGTTCTTCACATGAGCAATCACCTCATGGTGTTCCAAGCACAAAACATTTAGTCTTCACAGCTGTGAAAGCACCACAGGACATGAATAGAAATAATAAAATCATAGAACCACAGAATAGTCTGGGTTGGAAGGGACCTTTAGAGATCACCTAATCCTAGTCCACTGCAATGAGCAGGGACACCTAACATCTAACCTAAATCTCTCCTCTTTTAGTTTAAATCATTCCCCGTTGTCCTATCACTATCTGTCTGTCAGAAAGTCACTTCCTCTTTTTTATAGTCTACTTTTAGGCACTGGAAGGCTGCAATAAGATCTCTCCAGAGCCTTCTCCAGGGTGAACAACTCCGACGCTCTCAGCCTGTCCCCACAGGATCCCAACAATGACCTCTCCCCAGAGAGAGGAAGGGATTTACATTCAGCCACATAAAATTGCCCCCTCGCCCTGCAATTTACAGCCCTTTTCTCTGCTCTGAACACTGACCTTTTATTTACACCCATTAACCCAATTTATTGCCCAAATTATAAATGTGTGTGTCAGCAGCACCAGGAGTCAGCACTTCTGTGTGGGGCTCTGTTCCATTTATCTCTTGGCCGAGCTGCTGAGGAGAAGGGGATCCAAAGCATTTCCCCTGGTGCTCCTCAGCAGCTCCATGAAGTGTGTTCTCACTGTAACACACTCATGCACCTCAGGATATAAAGTCCTGTGGGAGCAGGGGAGTGCAGGATGCCTCCAGGTAACGACAAAAAAGACACGACTTTGGATTAGGAAAATGTTCCCACGCTAATGCTAAATGCAGGTTTTCTGCTCTTCCCTAGGCTGGAGCTCTGGCAGGAACTCATCTGTAGTGAGTCCAAGTGAGCTTGGAAAGTTGACAGGGGTATGGAAACTGAGATCATAATGAAATGAGAACCGTGAAAGATCCCAGATCATGGAACAGAGAAACAGGATTAAAAAGTTTAGAGAAAGTTTGTGGGAAGATTAATTAGATTGAGCTTATTTAGGCAGTGTAAAGGAGCACATGGTGTGGCAACATGAAATAAAGGTGGTAATAACATTGCTACAAGTCATTTTGTATGGCCTCTCATGTCATCCAACCCAAATCCTGTCCAACAGCAAAGACAAATTGGGTAAGAGGAAAAACCCTCTGCAGATCTCTGCTAACAGACTGTCTGCAGTTACAGATTCCTTTCTTAGCAGGTTATTAAGAGTAGATCAGACAAGTCAACTGCTCCTTCCACATCGTCTTTTGAGAGGGAATAAGGACTATACTCGGGGCCAGGGATTCATCTGCCCTCAAAGTAACCACTGCAGGCTTTCTTTAGTAGTCAGTGGAGAGAGATTGACACATAAGGCAATGAACATTATCCACATGAAAGGCTGGAAGCACTGTTCCCTGGGGCCACTTATTTATTCCCTTCAGCTTCGAGACTGATGAAGAGATCCACCTAGAGACCCACCTTTTAGGCACTTAAACTGCAGCAGATGCCTCTCACCCAGCGTGCCTGGTATCCTTCCCTTACCTTCCTGCTCTTCCTGAACAACAGTTTGATCTTTATCCTCTTATTCCCTGCTTTATGACCCTGCCAACAGCAATACAGGGCACTGTCCCACTTCTGGCGCCACTTTAGCCTCCACAGCATGCATCCTTTCCAGCCCTCCCCAAATCCCGTCACGCCGACGAGAATTAAACTCATTAGTGAATCATTTGCTTCATAAAACATTTGGTTGAAAAGCAAGATGAATCTGGGGAATCCTGATGGAATTATACACATCTCAATGAAAGTTAACCTTTCAATGAGAATGTTATGCTTTTTCTTTTCAGGTTTCATCTACATCCATTTAATTTTTTTCCCCTTTCTCTGATTCTTTTGTACAAATCAAAGTGTGCACATGGAACGCAGATAAGAATTCACCTCATTCCATTTATATATGAATTTCTCACCTTAGGTTCTCTTTTTAGTTAATGAAAAGAGGCCAGAAAAATCATGCCCTTTTTATCTCTGACATTTCTATTATCTCTATATCACCTCTCTTTATAAGGGTCTATTTCCCAAATCCAGTATCAGGGCTTATTTCCCAAGTCTTAGAATCACAGAATGCTTTGGGTTGGAAGGGACCTTAAAGATCATCTCGTTCCAACCCCCCTGCCATGGGCAGTGACACCTTCCACTAGACCAGGTTGCTCAGAGGTTCCTACACATTAGAGGCATTTCTGTGCTTTTTGAGCAAATCAGCAGGAAAACAGAAAGAAGTTGGTGTGCTTGGATAAAGCCATGTTAAGAAATGAACTCTTCTCCAGCCCCAAAACCAGGACAGGATTCTTTGAGATTTCCTTCCTGCACATATTCTAAAACTGGAGGGCCACTGCAAAACCATCTGTTGATTTTTTCAGCTGAAGTTCAATTCTTGAATTTTTTCATTTGTATAATTGATTGTAAAACTTTGTAATTCAAGTTGGTTATTTAAAGATGTCATCCAATCAGGGCATAAAAAAAAAGTGCACTGCATTTAACTAGCTAAGATAGAGCAAATTACAATCAAATATACAATTAATATATGAGTAAACCTCACACAAGCTGAAAATAAGATGTACATATTTAAGGAATGATAATTAACCACTGGAACAAATTACTGAGGCTCATGGTAAATTCTTTTTCATTTGGGAGTTTCTAAATCAAGACTAAATGTCTTTCCAAAAAGATATGTTCAGTTTGAAGTCATTAGGTAAGAAGCAGAATTATTGATGAAATTTCATATTCACTATATTTCAGAAAGCCCAATTAAGTGTTCATTGCAATCTTCCCTACCTGAATAAGGATTTGTTTATTTGGCTGTCCCTTTACAAAAGCAATGAAAATAACCATGAATATCATAAAAGTGTTAATATTTTAATATAATATGCACTGATCTGATCAAAGTACCATTCTACTGTTTACATGCACCTGGAGTGACACAGGCTGAAACTACTGGAAGGAAATATGCCATTAAGGTCCTTTTCATATACTCTAAAAGAAATTCAAATTTCTTCTAAGCATTTTGAGATCGTTTTCATACCAATTTCAACATAAAATACTGAAACGTCAGTTGACGTGGATATTCCATGTTCATTTTCTGTGACTAATCTTTAAATACATCAAAGCACACAATGATAATAATAAAATAGATAATACAAACACTGAACACTGAGCATTTGGAAACCTGACCTTGGCTATAATTAGGGAATTTGTACTTATTTGAGCTACACATTCCTATCAGGTATTGATGTCATATTGATTTCTACTTTAAGTACCAGCTTCAAAAGCATAGAAACTAGTTTTTATCATATTTTGCCTTATACCTTTCTCAGCTGTTGAACTACTTAATAACAACACAAGATCATAAGCAAGAGAACTAAAAGACTGCAAATAGAATGAAACAGTGAAGGAACAAGATGGCAGAGAGCAAAGATATTTGACAAGAGAAAGGACAGTCTGGGAAGCAGAAATATTCCACAAAAGCAGCAATAATGTGGCTCTGTGAAGGTAAGGAGGGGATAAAGTTTCAATAGAGAGGTAATAATTTCCACTGGACACACTGGGATAGTCAGGGCTATGGGGAGAGAGGAATGATGAGAGGCAAATTCCTCCAGAAACCAAGAGATTTTGCTCCATATAATAAATAACTCGTTTTTCTCAGGGTCATTCCTTCATGCCGCAGTTCTTTCCAGCCAAGCCAAGTTTATCCCTGGTTTCCAGCTGTGGTGAGATGATCCAGGCTGGATGGCAGGTGCCCATCAAAGCCACTCTATTACTCCTCTTCTTGCCTGGAAAGGGGGAAAAATACCTATAAAGGCTTGAAAAGGGCAGGGAGGGATCACTCACCAGTTACTGTCACAGGAAAAACAGACACTACTGGGGGATATTAATTTGTTACAAATCAAATCAGAGCAGGGCAAGGAGAAATTAAAACAAATCTTAGAAACGCTTTCTTCCCACCCTTCTCTTCTTCCCAGCCTCAAATTCACTCCCTAATTCCCGACTTCCTTGCCTGCAGTGGCACAGGGGGACAGGGAATGGGGGTTGTGGTCAGTCCATCACAGACTGTCTCTGCTTCTTCCTTCTCAGGAGAGGCTTTCCTCACATTCTTCACTTGCTCCAGCATGGAGTCTCTCCCATGGGAGACAATCCTTCACGAACTTCTCCAGTGTGGGTCCCTTCCATGGGATGCAATCCCTCAGGAACAGGCTGCTGCAGCCTGGGTCCCCCATGGGGTTACAGGTCCTGGCAGCAAACCTGCTTCAGTGTGGGCTTCTATGGGGTCACAGCCGCCTCCGGGCATCCCCCTGCTGTGGTGTGGGGACCTCCAGGTGGGTCTCCGTCACCTTGTGGACCTACCCATGCTGCAGGGGCACAGCTGCCTCACCATGGGCTGCCCCATGGGCTGCAGGGGGATTTCAGCTCCAGCGCCTGAAGCAGCTCCTGTCTCTCCTTCTGCACTGACCTGGGCTCTGCAGAGCTGTTCCTCCCACATATCCTCATTCCTCTCTCCAGCTGATGGAGGTTTTTCCCCCTTCTTTCACACATTACCCCAGAGGCACCATCGCCATCACCGACGGGCTCAGCCTTGGACAGGGACGGGTCTGCCTCGGAGCCAGCTGCCATTGGCTCCATGGACGTGGGGGAAGTATCCAGCAGATCCTGACAGAAGCCATCCCTGCATCCCCCCCTACCAAAATCTGGCCATGGAAACCAAACACCCCTGCCCCGAACTGCTCAGCAGTCTTTGAGTTTCCACTACACAAACACCAATTAGTAAGCTGCCACAGTGGGCTTAAAATTGCATGGCTGGCTTGTGATGCAATTTCACTTGATTGGGGGGAGAAAAAAATTTAATTCCACTGTTTAGTTCTGCCCAGAACAAACAGATGTGGGAGCACTCCCAGAGCATATGGGTTAAATTAGTGCCTGCTGTGTCCCAGCACCAGCATTTGTCTGATTTAGTGACACTTGTTTTAAACAGTTGGAAGAGGGTCCAGGCGGCTCTGGAGGTGGTTTTCAGCGGGATTCATCCTTTAACAGCAGCCTAATAAAATTCTAGTTTTATATTCAGTCGGTGCTGAGCTGCCACCAACTTTGGGTCACCAGAGGAGGCATTCCCCAAGATAAATTGTGCAGGTCACATAATAGCTGCACAATGTCCTTTTGATGATAAAATACTAAGCAGAGCTGACATTTAAATTAGCATCCCTGCATGTTTTCCAGATAGATAATGATATGGGTAAGACAGCCAACACCTGTGGCACCAGGAGGGATCCAGTTCCCAGGGAGCCATGGCCAAAGGTTTGTCATCATCCCAAACCATTTATGTTGCAGCTGATTGAAAATAGGCTCAGACAGTCAGAACCTGGCTGTCCTGGGAGGTGCTTTGGGTTAACAAGCCTGGGTTTAATTCTTTGAGCCTCATCCCTCCTGGGACCCAGTTGGCTTCACAGAGCTGAGGTCTTTGCGTTGGCCCTGAAGCCTGGGGAAAAGATGGATGAAAAGAAGAGAAAGCAAATGAGCTGATAGACAAACCACAAAATCTCTTTGCCTCTAGAGAATGGCAGAATAACTAAAAGGACTAAAGGACTGAAATAACTAAAAGGTCATTACAAGGACACAGAGCAATAATTTCTCAGCACTGACTTTCAGCAGTGCCTTCCTGAAGAAAACAGCTCCCCTTCCCCTCTGCACCAACATCAGCTCCAGGGTTTGTTCAACAGCTGAAATGAAGGGTGGTTTTATGCCAGAACAGTAAAATCAATGCCGTTACCCAGCATTTTCTGGTGGATTTTAGCTCAGTAGTGAAGAAGTGGCTGTGTCTAATTAGAGCGACAGGTCCTGCACAACCCCAGTGCCTGCCCCGTGCCCTTCCAAGCACAGTGGGTGGATTTCCTCCCTCAAGTAGAGGCACCAGGCAGGGTTGTGGAGCTTCACACTGCATCAGTTTAACTGTGTTGTGAGGTGCAGGAGCTGCCTCCCCTTCTTTAAGCAGAGTGTGCCTCGTAAATATTACTGGGTATCAAGTGGCACTAAATGAATCGGCACAAATCAGCCAAATTCCCCCTGCTCTGGCATCTATCCTGAAACTAGAGCCTGACCCTTCATCACTGCCTGACTTGATTTGGAGCATATTGAGGATATTTATGGCCCAGTGGCTTTAACCCTCATCAGACACTAAACCAAGAATACCCACACAGAGAGTTTCACTTCTCAGCCCCCACTGGCTGTAAATCAGCTTGCTCAGTGAGTCAAGAAATCTCCCAGAGATGGTTTCTGGCTGCAGGAATCACCTTGCACAACCCTTCCCCATAAACAAGGGGTTCCATTTGGTGAGGATCCTTTCAGGGCCATCCTCAGGCAAACCAAAAGGATTTTGGGGGTTTTTTTTAATTTTATTTGAACCTACCCTTTGTATCTTTCTGGCTGCCTTTTCACTAATCCTTCCCTCCAGCAAACCCCTGAAGATGAAAACCTGCTTAGCCTTTTTCTGCAACAGGCAGGGCAATGGCAACAGCTGTCCAGTCTAAGAGAAAAGGCAAATTTCAGTCAACTCAAAGCAAGGATGAAAAGTGGAAAATTCTGTCGCCAATGACTGCGACCTGGCACTGGGGAAAGCACATGAACATCAAAGTCAAATGGGTCAAAGCACTCAGCTCTGAGTCAATTATCATATGTTCTTAGATATAAATCACACTTCAGACAGCCTAATTCCCTCCAAAAGTAATGGCACTTGAAAGTGTGTCCTCGGATAACCCGTGCCCAGGATGAGGCGGGCAGAGGGGTTTGGCTCTGGGGAGCTGTGTCACCCACTGCTGGGTGTGCACTCAGCCCCTGCTGCTGCTGAATCAGGCATTTCATTTGGGCAGAGTAGACATGCAAAAATATGTGAATTTCTCCAAAGTAGCTCAGTGTTTGAAAATCATTATGCTGATTTAGCATCCTGACCCTAAGCTGCTCCACGGCAGATTTAGTAAATATAGCCAAACTAAAAGAAGACTGTAATAAACCATTAAGTGCAAATCAAATAGCTTGGTTAATCACTGTGTAACTGCAGTTTTATACAGCTGTCTGCTTGCCTGAATTGCACTGGGATAAATCTGCAGTGGCAGATTTGACCCTTTGCTTCTCTGCTTTAGTTCCCTGCCTGTAAAAAAGGCAGGATAATATATTTCCCTAAGGCACAGGGCTGTTGCAAAGATACCTAAACTTAAATTGGTGATTCTCACTTATTAATTTGATAATACGCTACTCAAAGCTAGAAGAATGCAAAGAGCTGACAAAGAAAAGGCAAACTAAAACAAAACAAAACAAAACAAAACCAAGAAAGAAACTAACCCACAAGTCAGGCTTCAAGAAATGCTGCTGTTGAGCTTGGGCTGAATGTGCGTGGGAGTGAGGGCCAAAGCATGACATCTTATTTTAATTAAATGAAAGCAATCAGTTCCCTCTGCTCAGGAGAGATAATGGAGAACTGTACAGCTTGCTGTAGGACGTTAATCCTAAATAAGAAGCTGCTGTAGGATATAACCCTGTGCCTGGAATTGCATTAACACAGCAAAGAGGGGTCTGGACCAGCCCTGGTCTTACCCAGCGAGCTTCTTGGCTTTGTTTCATAAGGGTTGATGCTGCAAGTGTAAGAAATTAGGCAGATGTCCCTCTTCTTTTTGTATTTCAGGTTTGATATCATGGCAGAAGTTTCCAGACAAGGCAGACAGAGCTGGAAGGTGCTGGTAGGGAAGGAGCGAGAGAAATGGGTAACGTGTAAAGGGAACAGGGATTATTCTCCAAAACTTCTCAGGAGAGAGATCTCAGTAAAGAATTTCTGTGAGTAATTTCTTGCATTGAAAGTTGGAGTTAAGTCATGGACTGTCCTGGTGGTACAAAGCTGGAGAGCAGCATGAATACAAAGAGCATTGGAAAAATCACAGAGGAATAAACATGACTTTGAAGCTTGTCAAAACAATAAAAAAGGGATTATGCTCTGAAGCAGAAAATGATCTCATGCATTTTGGGATGAAAAATGGGGATTTCTGTTCTCGGGTGTTTAAAAAGGTGTGAGTCACTCCTGGACTGAGCCACCAGCCAGATGCAGCCATGGAAGAGGCAAAGGTGACCCGCAGCTACATCACCATCAGGGACCATTGAGCACTCAGCTGGTGTTCTTGGGACAGGCCACGTCATGTGTGCCGAGGAAAGTGGAAATCAGTCAAAGGTGCAGAAAATTTATTCCTGGAATTGATGGGATATGCTATTTTATGCAAGAAAAAAAAATTAAAATAAAGTAGGTGACCACTTCTTCTGTTTATTCTAGAAAAATGAA
This sequence comes from Dryoscopus gambensis, assembly GCA_013389985.1. NCBI lineage: Eukaryota > Metazoa > Chordata > Aves > Passeriformes > Malaconotidae > Dryoscopus > Dryoscopus gambensis. The sequence goes on from WEIT01037750.1 coordinate 152,320, forward strand.
GCCTGAAAGGGATGAAATTGCAAAGCTGTCCTTGGGGATAAACACCAGGGAGGAGAAAAGAACTTCTTAAGTCAAAGGACAGACCTAGCAAAACAGAAAGTAGGTGTAAGCTGCCCAGAAATAAATAAATCCAGTCTGAAAATCAAAGGGAAAGGCTTCTTCCAGCCAAAACAGTGAGGTGCAGAAGGAGCATTCAGCCAAACAGGGAGGAAAACCCAGCTTTTAACATAGAGCTTGATGGATAACAAAGTGGAGCAGAGTGGGTACACAAACATTTTTACAGGGTGAGGAAAGGGGGAAGGAAAGGGGAGGATGATGGGGTAATTCCAGCAGTCAGAAGACAGTAAAAATATTAACACTCTTCTTCTTAAATAGCTGAGCAGTTTGTAATCAATACAAATAATCTTACTGACAAAAAATGAAGAAATGGATGTCAGCTAATACAGATTTGCTAAGACGAAATCATATAAAGGAAATATAATCTCTCTCTCTGACAGGAAAACTGACCAGTGGAGAGAGGAGTAGCAAGAGATGCCTTTTTAACCTAAGACTTTTGGCAGTACCTCATATGATGTCCTCATAAACAAGTGACAGAAGCCAACTCAGCAAGAAGCAACCATAGAACGGGTGCAAAACTAGTGGAATAATCAGACACAGAGAGGAATTGCCACGGGTTTGCTGTTAAAGTGAGGTATTGAGTAGTTTCTCACAGGGTTTGCAGTGGGTCTTGCAGACTTCAGTGTTTTCATCAGTGAATTCCTGTTCTATTTTGTTGCTACAACGGGAGGAAAAGCTGCTTTGTGAGGTGAACAAGTATGAGAAAAATTGGTGTGGACAAGTGCAAAACAATAACCCTCAGTAAAAATCAAGTTGTACAGATAGAGGGTGGGATCCAACTGCTTAAACCATTGCTCCTCAGCACAGTACCTGGGAGACTTTGCAGATCCAACCAGGATCAAGTTAAACATGCTGGTGCTCCTCAGAAAGCCAAACACCATTTAGGACCATACCAGACACAAATTCCTTGGCTCTCATCTATTGGAAGTGCCTTGATTCTCCAGATTTGAGTGCCACACATGAAGATATAGACTATGTGTAGACAAGTGGAACGAGAAGAACTAATAAAAGTTTGCAGTCCCAGTTTACCCCTGGGACAGGAGTTGACAGATCTAGGGCTGTTCATACTGATGAGGAGAGAGAAGCAAAGAGAGAGAGAGAGCAAATAGATTCTGCTGCAAAGAGGATAATCTATTCTTGCTGCTGACAGGGGAGTGAGAATGAATCTTGAATTATATCAAAAATTACAGGGTATACATTTAGGACAAATAATCTAATGAATGGTGAAACATTTGAATTCATTATCTGGATGATCTGTCTTCTGCATCAATGTTGTTTAAAGATAGACCAGGAAAATGTATGGCAGGAAGAACATGAGTGGCCATCCTGGTGAACGACTGTGTGACGGTATGAACAGCTACTCAAATTCCTCTTTTTCTCTGTTTTGCAGGTTCGGGTGAAATGGACTGTGCAATAAAATTTCTTGAGAATACAGGCAACAAGACCTGAGGTCCAAAGACCAAAGTTCACTTTGACATACACACACATGTCGTTCATGCATCACTCATACATATCACCCTTGTCCTGAGCCCCTGGGGTCTCTTATTCTTGCAGGGGTTTGCAGCTGGACTTCTGAGAGCTCAGGTGTGAGGGTTTTATGTCTTTTGGCAGGATTAATCAAAACTACTTATTCTTCAACACTTAATTGTGAAAATTATGCATCAGAAGGAAGAAGTGGTCAAAGGATTACGGTATAACAGAAAAATAACTAGTATATCTCTTGGCTTATTAAATTAGCTCTAAGAAACTTTTGGACTGTTTAGGAGTAGGAGGATATTGATTTCTTTGGCATAACTTTGTTTCCAAGTCAAAGGGTAGTTTTTGAACACTAAGGTAAACCAGAAGTTTTAGGTTTAGGTCTTTTTTCCCCCTCCCAAAAAACCTCAACCATCTTATGAATGGAAACACACAGATAAATGAGTGGTCATGCATAATTTATAATATTTGCTTTAACATTGATGAATCCCAGGGTCATTTTTTCCTCTCCTTCTGACTGAATGCTGATTATCTGACCTTTCTCACACGAACAAAGTGTGGCAGTTTGTGACCTGCTGCAGGATGTAGCCTCTCAGGTGTGCTTCACCACCCCACTCATCATACCAGAGGTTCACTCGGAGCAGTTGTGGACAGCCCCCCTCTTTTGACTGTGGGGCTGGTTTTGCAATAATCTGGTGCATTTCTGATGATCAAACTTTCAGAGAGGTGACAGATGCGAGTTCTGACTCCCTGCTGTCTCCAAGTCCTGTACCAGCAGGAGAAAGGTGATATCTTTTAGGAACCTGCCATGGAAAAGGAAGGATTTGGAGCATCTTCTACCTATTTATCTAACTCTCTTTCATCACCTCCCCCCCAAAATGCAATTCTTTGGTATAACCTAAACAAGGGAACTGAAACAGCTTCACAGCATGACTATAATCTATTTAAGTCATTTTAAAGCCAGCAGATGTTTTATAGCCTAAGATTTTCAGTGCTGTCTCTTTACAGACTTCTGCTACTCTGCAGGTGGCTCAAACTAGGCCAGTGACTGCAGACAATTAAAACTTAAAACCTCCCATTAACAGTCACCAGGTCTCCAGGTCACTCTGATTCTTAACTGCACCTTCTGTCACAATTCACTCAGGGCAGGTCAAACTGTGCTGGACCCTGCTCAAAGCCATCAGAGCCAGCCTGCCGTGACCTGCTGCCTGTGGCCAGGAGAAGACAGAAATAAACTCCCTGATCCCTTCAGTCACCTCTGGGTCTGGCAAAACTTAGCAGAGCCTGTCCTCTGTACCATATTTGAGAGATGCTCCAGAAATTTGCTTCTCCCCAGTGCCTACTCGGACCCACCTGTGAGTATTACACTCTAATACTGCCATCAGCGGCATTTTGGGCCACCGAATCCTCCTCATTTCACAGGTTTCACATCCATCCACACTGCCTTCCTACCACTTCACCTGTTAGAAGCTGCAGTACCAATTTTCAGGGTCACTCCTGGCATTCCATGATATGTTGGCCCCTCTTACATGGAAATTCTCAGGCTCGATGAAGGGTCACTTGCTGAGGGCATGCATGAGGCTCAGGTCAAGAATTACTGCAGGAGAATTAATTTCCTGATACAGTGGCCTCTGGCTTTAGGAATTTTAACAGGGGCAGTGACACACCATGAGTCAGATGCAAATAAGAACTCAGCCAGATCAGTGACATCACACAATGATCTACAAATCTGTTCCTGGAGTATAAACGCACACAAAACACTGACTGCCTTTAATAAAGGCTTCAAAATGCAGATAGAGAAGCATAAGCCTGGTTTAAATATTACAGGCTTCAGTATGCTGCCCACATGCAGAAAACACCAAAGGAAACCATTTTGTTTGCCATGTCATATTTAATGTAAACACCAAATACTGCTTGTTTCAATATTTCATTGTACTCTGCAGCTGTCTGAATCCATAATTTTATGTTCTAAACCAACTGAGTTGGAATTTATGAGTAGGTTTTAGTAATGATCTGCCAAATATGAAATGATTGTGCTGGTTGTTTAAATGAAAAAGGAGTGACCCTTTTCTTCATGCTTTAACTCAGCCTCCTGTGCTGCCTTTTCGATAGAGGACTGGAGCATGGAACAACGATGCTGTCTGTAATTTCTCCCCCCAGGGTCCCCCCTGGTATTTAGATTTCAGCTCCTTGATTTTAAAAGGTCACTTAGCAAAAAGAGAATGCCATATTATTCATTCCTCCTCACCTCCCTGGCCCATACTGCCTCTCTTCTTTTTGTGGAGATACGAAGAAATTAGCAGCCAGTGCTTGTTTAAAAACAGTGCCTGAACCTGAAGGAGAGCTATTGACTCTTGTTTTTCACTCATTGTGCTCTTGTCTTGTGTTAGAGGGAGATTTTTCCTAAAATGCAGCTGTTATCACTCCTCCCATCTCCTTCCCAGGCATCTTCTGCACACATGCCACTGTGCCACAGCTCTTGCCCAGGGGCAAGAGTCGCTGGAAGCCCTTGTCGTTTCCAGCTGAACTTGCCATGGCCCACTGGCAAAATAGTTCCCTTGATTGTAGTCCTTCATTTCCAGCTCATTCTAGGGAAGATATCCAGGTTATTGTAAGCCTTCCCCAACATACAGGAGATGCAGCCAAGTTATGGTGAGATAACTAAATATGATGAAGAAAGATGCTGGGTCTACTGGAGAAGTCCTCCATCTTCCTGTAGTGGCGAGATCTGATAGCCTGAGTAGGTTCATCTTTGTTGCCTTTGAATCCCACCAGAGAATGGACTCCAGCTCCTGACCTCCTGACCCAGCTGGAGTTATCTGGGTCGTGTCCACACTGCTCACAGCAGCACCATCCAGAGTGGACTGGCTACGTCCACGCTTCACCTCAGATCTCCTCTGAGCCCTGTGTGGCGTCCCTGTAGTGCTGATCCATAATTGCTAATGGTCTTTCTCCTCAGAGTGCCCGGAATAAGCGGAGGGCTGGGTTCACAGCGGGGTGTTCATGGCACAATGTCAGTCAGGGGTGCGTGTCCCTGCTGTGGGGCACGACCGGAGAGTGATCATGGAGAGGGGACAGGGCCGTGCTGAGACAGTGCCCAGGGCACAGGGAGCCCAGCTGACATGGTCTGTGCCTGCACTGCGTGGGTGGCACTCACAGGATGTTATGCTCATTCTTAAATATTATCTCAGTTAATATCCTGCTGTCAGGAGAGGCAGGGGAGAGAAAACCGTATGGCCCTGCTATCGTTTCTCCTCAGCACCAGCGGTAGAATTAGGATATGTGTGTTACTAAGAGCCAGCTTATCTGTGGCAGCACTTCAAAACAATTTCCTTCATCTGGTCATCTTGTGCTTCAAGGCTATTCACTTATTTAAGTATCTTTTAGCAACCAGTATCACTCGGGCAGCAAGGATGCCTGTATTTTAAGCGAGTTTCATTATTTCTTTGCTATATACTGTAAGCTCTAATATGCTCACTCAGAGAGACCCTGGTTGGAGATAAATCAGGAAATGCTTCCAGAAAAAACTGTCGTTTCTGCTTTCTTGTCATTGGTTCTTTATTGTAATTCTTATGTGTTGCAGTTCCCTGCAGCATTTTCTTTACTGGGATTGCTTTCTGGTGAACTTTTTGCAGTGAACTTCAGCTGCCACAGAAATTGCTCATCACATCTGCATTCCTGTGTCATCTGCACCCCACTGTGCTAAAGCTGATGGGAGACTGAGGGCTGTAAATGTTGCCTGGTTTTCTTCAGTCCCTGTTCTCTTGCTTGTACAGTGCAGGGAAACACATTAATTATAGGTTCTTCACAAATAATGAGGTGCCCAGTCCAAAACCCGCTAACCTTGTGGAAAGCCCCATTAGTTTTAATAGACCTGCTCCTTATTCCACCAAGAAAGAGCTCTGTTCTTCACTGATGCTGACTTCAGTGGGAACAAATCCATGGGTAAATTTTAAAGAAAAGGGTTTGTGAGCAGGGCACTGCCTCTGTGTGTCCACCACACATCACTCCACCACGACGCTGGCAATGCCTTGTGCCTGCTGTCCCCAGAGGCAAAAGGAGAGCTGAACTGCAGCCACGATGGACAAACAGCAAAGGGCAGGCAGTGGATATGCCAAGACAGGCCAGGGGATACAACTCCAGCACAGAAGTTGTGCTGGAGCACATTGCTGCACATTGCTGTTCCTTCAGAGCATGGAACCACAGAATAGTTTGGGTTGGAAGGAACCCTTAAAGGTCCTCTAGTCTAAGCCTTCTCAGGCTGAGTTTTAGGCTAAAGACAAATCAGCCCCCCAATAAGTGGAGGTCTTCCAGGCTCATTTAGTGTACAAGAGACATCCCCCCCAAGAGACATTTGTCTTCTTTAAGGGGGTAATTCCACAGTCCCTTTATTCCACCCAAGGTTCTGGGTGCTGGTATTATTTCAAGATCCCTCTGCCTCAGCCAGTCATTCCTTTGTCTTTCTTTTTGTTATTGCTAGATTTTCTTTGACCGTGCAGTGTCCCAGAAACTGGGCTGGCTGTAACAAAAGTAAGAACTACACACTTCCCCCCACGAAAACCCAAAAAACACCAAGGGAAACTCTCTGCCTGCTGAATTGCCCATCCAGATTCCTCATGGAAATGGTCTTCAGCACAAGGGAGCAGGCAGGATTGTACAGTCAAAGGGAAGGGGGGTAATAGGATCGCTTATTTTCTACATCAGCTGAGAGTGATGTATTAAGGAGACTGTAAAACAGAATCCTAGAGCAGATGAAATAAATCCCCCTCTGGAAAACACTTTAACAACAGCAGAGAAAGTCCACACAGACTCTTTCAGCTTGAACAATTAAATCTTCAGTGTCTATAATGAGGTGAAATGGATCCCACACAGGAGAAAGGAGATTTCCAAGGCACAGAGGCGCATTCACATCAGAGCTGTGCAAAGCCACTGCTGCAGATTGAGCATAACTCAGAAAACCTAACCAGCTGATTCCCTTCATTTTTTTTCATAATTCTGGGGTTTGGACCGGCCGGAGCCAGAAAGCTTCCTCCTGAATATAAAATAACTCTCTTTAATTGCAACAGCTCCAGTTGGCAGTGATGGAGGGAGAACACAACGTGTCCCTGTGTTCTCCCTCCCTGTTTAGATCCATGGCAAAGCTGGTGTGAAAGGATAGGCTGCATTGGTGTGGCAGAAAATCAGACAGAAATAGGCCAATTATTATTAAAAAAAAAAAAGGTACCCTTTCTTTCAGAGTTTTCCCCTTCTCACTGGACTTAAGGAGCTGCTCACTCTGAACCAGAGGCAAAGCTCAGGCTGTCAGAAGACCTTCTGCCTGCTGAGTCCATGGAGACATGGGAGAGACACCACCAGAATAGCAATGATGGTGCTATAAAGGCTTTCAGCTTTTTCCTCTAAAGTAAATGCCTGCCTGCTTTTTGAAACCAGCAGGGAAAAAAAGTGCAGAGGTGTTTTAAGGGTCTCGTGTGAACAAGCAGCGAGTAGGAACTTTGGTATCAGCAAAGAGGGCTCCTAAGAGAACTGAGAGGTGTTCAGAGTCCACAGATGCAGCTCCTTCTCCTCATCCCCCAGACTGAAAGTCACATGGGTGTGAACGTGGGAATACAGCTGGTGTAGCAGTCTATTACATACCATGGAGGATCAAATCTGCCAAAATTTAGTGATCTGGGTCAGGGACAATGGAAGCAGAAGGAGGAGGGGCAGCCATAAATCAAACTGTATATCCCAAACTCAGGCTGTGCCCAAGCAACTTGACTTGTAACAATATGTACTGTGCATGTTTTTGCAGGTAACACTGTCCAGACAGCAGTTCAGAGTTTGCTCCGTTACCCATGAAACCTTGGTGCCCAGCCAGGCTTCAACACCTTAAACATGAATCCGAGTCCACAGACACAGCACAAGTTCACAGGGACCACAGCCCATACAAAATACACAGAACAAGAGAAAGACTCTCAGCAATTTCCTTGTACTTTCCTTTTATTTTTGGTCCCTAAATTCTTTCCCTATGAAAAACATTTAAGTGTCGTGCCTTACCTGAGATAAACACTTTTGTCTACCAGCCTCAATCTTCCTGAGATGTGCATGATGACCTTTCATTCCAAAACTAAAACTGGTTTATTTTCTGGGAAATCTAGTTTGTTACCAGTATTTCAAAAAATAAACAAAAAAGAAGGCAAAAATAAGCCAACTATTTAGCCTTTTTCCTGGAAAATTGACACTTCTATAGCCACTTTCAGGGGGAAAGGCATGGAAAGAATATACTGAAAATCATAAAAGAAGCCTGGACCCTGAAATAGGCACTATTAATCTCAGGATTTGCAATTTAGGTTTGATTTAGAGGTACCAGACTTAATAAAGGTCCTCATAGGCACATGTGCTCAAGGTTGAGGAAGCATAAAGAATTTCTTACTGAGTTGGGGTTACACTAGGACAGCTTGAGGACATTCAGACAGGATCTGGCCAGGGCTGGATACCCCAAGTGCAGTGAGGTAGCTGCATCCTGACAGATGGCAACACTGCAACTGAGCTGAAGAGGAAAGTGGCACAACAGAGAAAGGGGGAGCTGGAACAAGGAGTGGTGACAATTTTTTGGCGAGAGGGAGTGGGGGGATTTAGTTTAACCCCAAATTTCAGTGCTGAAAATGAGGACAAAGTGGAATTGATGGAGAAGGGTGACTGACGCCAGCCTGGACCATTTGCCCTCTCTTTCGGAAGAAAACAGGATGAAGGGAACAGTTAAATTTTTTCTCCCTGGACGACCTCAGAAGAAATCAGTAGTTTAACAATATTGTCCTCAGCAGAGACAGCTGGTGGGCTCCTGTCAGGCTTGCTTTATGCAGACACCAAGAGTATTTACAAAGCTATAGCAAAGAAATCAGAGACTGAGTCCTCCTGCGGCTCAGCAGCACCCCAGAAATACTGCTGATGGCAAATGGCAGCAGGGGACTCTCCTCCGAGGAGTGTGGGCTTGTCAGAGCAGAAATTATTTCAGGAAGCATCTAAACAAAGAAGGGTAATACTCTCCTATGAAAGGGTAAAAAATCAGACCAACTCAGTAATATTTTAACGTGCATTCAGTAGTGTCTGAGCTCAGTGCAGAGAGGTCGCAGCCCTTCTGAAGGGACTGGAACCAGCAGAGTCATGTGTAAAGCAATGTTTTGTAGAGCTTGGCTCCCACAGCCTGCAGGGATTTGAAGCCCATCACAGGAGTTCATTTCCTGAGGACAAACATAATTCATTACCCAGATACCTCACCCTAATATTTCTTGGTCTAATTCCATTTCAGTGAAGGCCTGAGTCCAGTGGAATTACATTGGCACAGGAAAGGAACTTCAGACTAACAGGTTTCTTACTGCTAAATGATAAAGAGGCAGAAATATTTTGCCTTTTCCATCTTTTTCAAAAGTGCTTGATCCAGAACTGGCAGAAGTCAGCAGGGAGTATTTCCATGGACTTAGCAGATGTTGGATCATAACATCCCTGGGAACTGGAGCACTTCACTCATTTACCAACCACTTCCTTATGACAGATAAAGGAACTGAAAATGTCTGAATTTATGGTGAAAGTTCTCACCAGTCGTAAAATGCAGAAAACTGAAAAGCTGCAACAGCTACTATAAAGTTACTGTGGCTGAAGTTGAGATTGTTGCATTGGAGTAAATAATCGCTGTGTTGTCTTTAGCAATTTCAGGGTTTAAAATTATGGAGTATTTTTTCCTCTTTTCCTTTCATAAACAAAAAAGCTGTTGTTCTGTAACAGGCTTTCTAGCAAGTAATGAGATCAACGTAAAAAGAAAGTTAAATATTGCTCCATTCCCCTGGCAGCATTATTTGAATGTTCCTGACATTATTAATGTCAAAATACCTTGGAGTGAAATAACAGCAGTTTTTCTGGTATCAAGAGGGGTTGTTTTCCTTTGCTTGCCTCGTTCAAAAGTGGATTGAACAGAGGAATGGGGAATCATAAAGGACAGGTCCTGCTAAGTGGGGATTGCTTGGAGTCCAGAGGCAGAACAAGCAGCAAAGCAAGGGTTCAGAGAGAAGCTCTGCCACGTGGGTGCTGTGGGGGGCATGCTTTGGCTCTGTCCCCTGGATGAGCTCCTGTCCTCGAGGAGAAGGCTCAGGGTGAGATCTGTAGAGTTCTGCCAAAGCACTTTTCAGGGTAAGGCTCAGAACAGGGCAGTGCTGGCCAGCAAGGACAGAGAAACCAGCAGCATCCCTTCTCTCTGAGTTGTGGAGGTGGGGGAAAGAAAACAAAATCCTAAATCTATTTATATATGAGAACTGTCTGTGATAGGAGATATTTTCAGGTCCATCTCTGCCTGATTGGAAAGGGATAAATGACTGTGTGTCTTCCACCTCCCCAGGCAGCTGTTCAGCAGGCTGCCAACGCAGCCTGGAACAAGATTTCCCTCATCTCCCCAGTTCAGGTTGTCCCAGTGAGTGTAAGAATTAAATATTAATTGAACCAGAGACCTGTCAGATAGAGAGAAAGGATAAGCAAGGCTCTCTGGAACAACCTCACAGGGAAAGGGGGAGGAAGGGCTCGCAGGGGCTGTTGCTGCCCTGCCTGTGGGATCAGACCTGGGTCTGCATCCCTTCTGCAGGTGAACGTTCCAGCAGGGAGGCACTCAGGTGCGCCTGCAAAAATACCCCCGGGAGGGCAAGCAGAGCAAAAGCTTTGCCAGCCAGCAGCAGGAAGAAATGCTGAAATGGTTGTGACTGAGGGAAATGCTCGGAGGCAGGGGGGATGTCAGGCAGCACAGCTCCCAGGTTTGCAGGGAGAGGTTACAGGGCAACGCTGCCTGCGCTCTGCGGGAATGCTCTGCTTCCAGCCAGGGATGTCTGCAGTGGAGTGCCCTCCACGGTGAAATACTGCAGCTCTGCTACTGCCAGATACTCGGGCAAAACTTTTTAGAACTGGATGTTTAGAAAAGAGGAGGAAAAAAACCAGCTTGGTCTGACGTCAAAGTAGGGTAAAAATATGAGCCAGGGGTGATCAGCTCTGGGATGGGAGGTGTTTTTCCTCTAGAAGGCACTGCCAGGTTTGTGCAAGATTTGGAGCTCATGAAATTGTACACTCATAACTCCAGGCAAGGAAATATTTTGGAGCTCGCAGAGCATCCAGGCAGCGAAATAAAGGCTTGTTTCTGGCAAGGCAGACTCTGGATTCATTTCCACAGGTAATGGAGCCACTAACACATGCCAGTCACTTGGGGAAAAAGACAAGCAAGGCAAACAGCTCCTATTTTTAGTTCACGGTTTAGTTAGCAGCTAGTTCACACTGCTGCATAGCCAGTGCAGCTCTAAACACAAGCTGGGCTGCCAGTTTGTCTCTGGGGAATGGAGCCAGATTTTTGTTATAGCAGGAGTAAAGGCACACCATGCTGTACCTGCCAGGGTGAGACAGAAAGGGTAACACAGGGACAGTCTTGATTTTATGAAGATTGCTTTCATCTGGATTGTAGGAACACTAATACAAAGAGGCATCAGCATTTGTTAGTTACATAGCAAAGTCTTATTATTTGTCAGGGAGTTATCTGAGTTTCAGGTAATGAGAGCTGGGAGTAACTTGATGTCAGTATTTTTGCATTTAATATGCATATTTTGCATGTAAAAGAGCAAGCACTAGCGCTGCCAGTAGTGTGAAACCTCACAAGCTCATAACTACAAGAGCTGCTGCCTTTACCACAGCACTAACAATAGAAAGCAAATTAAATGCACAGAAGTTAAAAATGAAAGAAGAAAGTTGATTTTACTTTTGCAGAGTTTGGAGTAACAGCTGAAGGAACTTAGGGGATGTTTGGTTGCACCAACTGTTATTTATGATAACTGTGAATGAAAGAAATATCCTCTGCATTAAACCCTTCTGAAAATACAAAACTTTCCTATGCCTTATGTCGTTTCAAACTTACAATGCAAAACAGACCCACAGAAAAATACATAGACAAACATAAATATGAGGTGTTTTTTTTTTTCTTTGATGCATCCATGCAGCATCAGTATCTATAAATTTACATTATAGCTCTACTGCCATCAAGTGATGAAAAGATATTTTAGTGAAGATATCAAAGAGGAAAAAAACCAGAAATCTGTATATGTTACAGAAGGTACAGAGCTCTTACACAGAAATCAGACATATTTAATATTCACCCCTGCCTCTTCCTCATCCATGGGGATCTATGGTTACCCAAGGGAAACCATGAGACTCTTTGTGAACTGCAACCTGAGTAGAGGCAAGGAGCCCAATTAAAGTGCATGTCAAGATTTAATTATTGTTTGTGGGGAGCATAGGTGAAGAAAAATCCACATGCATGTCCTTTCTTACCTCTTGAGTTGTGTAACATGGTGGGGAGCAGTAAAAGCAGCTTCTTGGTGCTGCCAGCAGAGCTGTCACAGTTTGGTACCCTCTATCTGCCATTTCCCATTTGTTGGCTGCTCTTAGTGCCTCCCTACTTGGAAATAGGGGCTGTTTCAGCAGACGAGAAGGGGAAAAGTGCAGAACCATCAGATGTGGCCATTCAGTACTTAAAGGGAGCTTAATGAAAGATGGGGACTGACTTTTAGTGGGGCATGGAGTGACAGGATGGAAGATAAGGGTTTTAAACTAAAAGAAGATAGATCAAGACTACACATGAGGCAGAAGTTGTTGACAATGAGGGTGGTAAAACACCCACAGGTTGCCCTGAGAGGTGGTGGATGCCCCATCCATGGAAACATTAGAGGTCAGGTTGGATGGGGCTCAGGGCAACCTGGTCTAGTTGAAGGTGTCCCTGCCCACAGTAGGGGGTTGGACCAGATCATCTTGAAAGGTCCCTTCCAACCCAAACCCTTCCGTGCTTCTGTGACTGGGTCCAGAATAGGATATGTCTAGAGCATAACTTAAAAAGTGAGGGACAGTGGGATGGAAAGTATGGAATTACAAGGAGCCACATCTGGAAGGGTTTTCTGGCATGCTGCTACAGAATTTGAGGGGTTTTGTTAAGAGAGACACCACTGAGGAAAGCCAACTCTCCGGGATTTCCCCACAAAGGTGGAGTCTGTGGGGCAGTCCCTTCCTTTGTGCTTCACTGCCTGACTCACAGTCTCCGTGGTGACTTCAAAACAGCTGCCACAGGAGCCACCTGACATGGACTCTACAACCTCCACAATGATTTTGGCGTCAGTGACAGGAAAGGGAAATCACTGACTCCTAACACAACACCTCACTGCACTACTTGGGAAAAAAAAACGCTTTCAAAAGTTTCAAATGTTGGCACCCCCAACGTTTTTGGGGTGCCAAAGGCATCTTTGCCTTCTCACAGAAACGTTAAGGTTGGAAGAGACCTCTAAGACCATCAAGTCCAACCATTAACCCAGCACCACTCTGTTCACCACTAAACCATGTCCCCAAGTGCCACATCCACACGTTTTAAACATTTCCAGAGATGGTGATTCCACCACTTCCCTGGGCAGAAAGTCTCAGAGGTGTCCCTTTTATTCCTAAACCTGATTAACAGCAGATCTTCAGCTGATGTTTTGCTGCGCCTCCAGCTGTTGTACATCCATCAGATCTGAACTGGAAGTACTCTGGGCTCATGCAAAGGAATCCTGGTTCTGGAAACTGCAAATATCTCTGCTCAATTCAAATAAAAAAAAAATCAGAGACTGCTTGAAGCTGAGAACTCCAAAACAGCCTTTTTTACACAGATAAATTTGGTCTTGAATAGAATTAAAATGAGATGTATTTCACTAGTTTTTTTCTGCTTAGTTATGAAGATATTGCATGCTATTAAAAATGAGTTCACCACAGGTTACATTGTGTAGAAGGGAAAGGGAGGCTATTCAAGAAGACAAAAACCCATCCTTGGGTTCAGGGTTCAGTTCCCAAATGCTCAGGATTAGGTTATTTCTTTGTAAGGCATTTTGAATTCCTGTGGAATGAATGACAAAATACAGAAGCACAGAACCTGGACTGGCATTGAAGAAATAAATCAGAAGAGGCTCTAACGACTCAGAGTCCTTTGGGGGCAAGAGTGGCAAAAACAGCATTTGCCATCCAGTAGAATCCAGTAGACTACTGAAGCCAAAGTAGATCTGACAAGAGCTGAGCTAACCATTTTGGGAGACATAAAGGGGGAAAAATGTCCTAATAAAGCAGAAGGACTAATAATGGACTCAGGATATTTGTTCCAATTGCCCTGAACTTTGTTTGGAGCACAGCATCATCCAAAGAGACATTTATGGACTAAAGCAGCTGAATATCAGGTCTGCCTTTCACGCCTCAATCAACATAAATGGAGAAGGGAAACAATGTGAACAAAGGATAAAAAAGAAGGATGGAGACAGCACAAGGCAGCAAACAAGACTGTTATTTCACAATTTTTCCTCCCATATTTATTTATTTTCTGCAGGCTCCTGTCACAAGGCAACAGTATATTTTACGAGCTGGGAGATGCTACATGCCTGAGTGAAGTTGCAAGGGGAAAGATGTATTCAAACACCTGGACCTATATTTTATTATATGTGTATGGAAACACATATAATAAAATAATCTGAACATACAAAAATCTACATGTTTATTTGTACACGTATACATAAAAATCAAAGAAAAGTCCAAATGGGGATAAATATATCTACACATATATCTCAATTTTAGATAACTTGCTTTCAGCAGTCAGTGATTTCCAAAAGGCCATTTCCATGCCAGTAATGTAGCCTTTTCTTTGGAGAGCAAGTTAGACAGGAGAATAAAAGTTCAATTAAGAGCCTGCTTGCCTGTGACTGATAATGGTTTTGACATTTGCAGAGTCTCCTGACAACAATGCCAGAGCAAAGTGGGGCAAAGGAAATCAAAAAACAAGTTCTTTGCAGATGGAGATGAGAGGGTTCAAACATCTGTGGCTTTGCACTCGTGGCCTCAGAAACAACCCTTCCCACCCTGCAAGGTTGTGTCAAACATTTCAGTTTTTCAAGGAGCAGCGTTGAACTTTCTGAATAAATTCAGCAGCTTTTAGGGGGCCTGGCTAGAAGGTGTTAAAGAAAGAGAAATGTTTATTTTACTTAGTAAGTGCCCTGATCACCACTACTGCCTCACACAGGAAGGGTGAGGAAGGAAACACCCAGCTGATCGCCACCCTAAGCTTTGCTTTTGATCTTGTCAATTAAAGCAGCATCCTTCTAATCTGAGAAAGATCCAGAAGGTAAATTCCCAGAGGCCAGGCTGGGGTTCCCAGCACTCTGGGCATCAAAGCTGTCTCAGCCCAAGCTCGTGACTGCGGCGTCTGGGTCTGATGCCATTTGCTCTCCTCTGTGAGAGTAAACACGGCTGCAGTTTCAGGAAGAGTTAAGATTAAATAAAGTTCAGTGGCTCTGCCCAACTGGGATAAAACCAGTGCTGCTTCTTTGAATCTGGCTGCCCTATTTGCTTCTGCAAATGTCTTTACCGAGAAAGTTCATATTTGCAAAAGAATGTCCAAACCTCAGCCACTGGCCTTTAAGAAAATCTGAAGTTTTAGTGCCTCCTTTGCACACCCATACAAGGAGTTGACATGAAATGCATTTCAATTTGCACTAACTTTAGGGAGAGGAGAGTTAGGAAAGCTTACTTTAAAACTCAGCTTAATGGATCAGAAACAACCAGAATTAGAGCCCCTTCCTTATTCAGATTCCTGAACTAACACAAGATAATTGCTCCAGCTGATGGGTGAGGTAGGCGCAGAGCAGCAAGGAGTGAAGACTGTGTGGGAAGAGTGATCAAATGACCTTCTAAAGCACAGAAAAGTGTCCTAATGCATCATGTCAGGGCTCCAGCTGGTTTAACCTGACCGCTGTAATAGGATCAAGTCCAGGCTGCTTTAGAGGTGAGTGCCAGCACATACACTGGGCAGTGTGCCGTTCCCTGGGGATGCATCACCCCTCCTGACAGTATTTAGAGGTACACTGTCAGCTCACTGATGTGTGTCTCCAGTCCCTCAGGCAATGAACCCCTCGTAGCCTCTGATGCCCCTCTGCTCCCCAGAGCCCCTGGGTGCACGAGCTCACCCCTTCCCACAGCAGGCAGCTGAAGCAGACTCTGCCAGAGTTAATGGTCTCCCAAGCCATATTTCAGCAGGGTGAGTGTCCTCACATCCAGGCAGCAGGGTTTTTTTCCACCTTTGAGACTTTATGAGAGCTTCTGGCTTCTAACTGAGATGTTTCCCTGGAGTGTGATGTGGCTGGTAAGCAAAGAGAGGAGACCTGCTGCTGCAACATGTCACAGAGAGTTACCATTAGCTCAAGAGCTGCAGGCTGGTGGGTTTGGATGTGAAGAGCCAGGCTTCCAGTCTCAGAGGCACAGGGCATGGCTATTTTGCTGTTTATAGCTCATTAATTTATTACCCTGGGCCTGTGTGGGGGGTACTTCTCCATGTCTGTCTTTCACATGACATTTTACAACGTGACACAATAGGGCAATTTCAGACAGGGAAAGTGGAGCCATCAACTTGTCATCAAATTTTAGCCAGTGGATGGATTTTGCACCAGCAAAGCGTGAGTGTACCTGTATGAACAGGCAGCACATGCATGAACCACACATGTGCACCACTCACACATCTCTGTGCTTCACCCCCTGTTCTCAAACCACAAGGGTCATCCAAATCTTTGCTCAGCACTCAGCTGCAATAATTGAAATTGCTAACGCAGAGGAGAAAGGAGGCTTTTGAACAAAAGCCCAGCTCCTTTAGCTGACAAAACCATGCTGTCCTGACCTCTCGTGTTTGCTTCCCCGTCTTTGTCATCCAAGACTCTCTAGAAAACACTTGAAGAGCAAGGAGAGTGAAAATGGGAGTCCTTAAACATAAGTTTGGTATTCCTCTGCTGTCATTAAAAAGATTTATTCAGGGGTATTAACAAGAGTGTCTAGTAGGATGAAGTGTTGCCTTTGTGGAGAGGAGCTCTGCTTCCAAAAGGTTGCAAAAAGAATAGAAAACACTGGAATTTCAGTGCCAGCTCTATCCATGCTTATAGCATCTTACTTTCTCTCTAGGTTTTTTCAAAGCAGGGATTTTCTAGGGCAAATAAAATACATAACATCCATAACACAGACAGATACACAAAGCAGTTAGACAAGGTCTGTGCTGGAAAGAAAACATGCCCAAACCAACATGGGCCGTCCAGATTCCCATGCAAGCAGAAACACAACTGTAGTCTGTTCAAAACCTGCCCACAGATCTACTTCTTTCAAAAGAAAACAAACTTATAAACAACAAAACTTAACACAATAATGTGAGTAGAACCAAGATGTTATATTTCAGGATGTGCCTGTTTATGTTTATAGTTTATTTTGATTTTACTTGTCATGTGCTGTTGCCAAATTAAAAACCTACATCTTGGGCTACAGCAGGTGGAATTTCTATTTCAGCACAATTTTAGCTTGTTAAAGGAAAGAGGGTCCAGCTTGAAGTTTTGCAGAACAATTCAAGAAGCAAATAGAAAGGGAGGAGAGCAGCTGAAGTGGATCAGGCTATGGGCTTTTTATTGTCTATGAATATAAACCACAAAGAGGACACCACTGAATACTGGTACAGTCCCAAAATTGTGCTCCTTGAATTTTCACAGATGGGTCATCTTGGGGCACATTCTTGCTCTGATGAGTTTAAGGTGACTCCTACAACACAGGATACGAGGTTTTTCATGAGAGGCTGCACGGACTCCTGTGCAGAGTTACTGTCCTGTTTCCACCTCACCCACAGTCTGATCAGAGTGACACGAACACTATTCTTGGCTCTCATATTGAAGTACTAAAAAGGATGTGCATTTCAAAAGGTTTCATATTCTTCTGGGAAGTAGATAAACAAACACACTGACTTGTTACAGCAAATACTTTGTACCTATTGGGATGTTCATCTTGCACAAGATATTGGCAAAATGACAAAGCAGGATGAGATCATTTTCTGAAGTTGTATCTGTCCTGGGGAATTAAAAGGAGAGAGAAAGAAGAAAGTTTAGTTTTCTTGAAGTTTATCTTAGTACTAAAAATTAAATTTCATGGGCAGTGCAAAGGTTTGCTTTGAGACGGCTGCAAGGGGACTGCAGCTAGCTCCAAAATACTTGGGACAAACGTGCAGATTTTTTTAAAAATGACAAATTATTCACTCCTGTCAGAGAAATATCATCAGGCAAGAAATAATAGGGGCCAAGGCTTTGTCAGATTGTATCTTCTCACTAGTGCATCAAGGTAGGATTGATTCGAGAAGAGAGGACCTGGTGCTGCAAAGGAAAGGAGGGAAAAAAGAAAACACTACACACTTGTGGATGTTGAAAAGCCTTAACTGGAAGGAACGGCACACAGGAGTGTGCAGGCTTTGCCATGACTGACAGAAAGACAAAAAAATAAAAGAAAAACAACCAGAAACCCTGTTCAGACCCAATTTGCTGAGGTGGAAGGCGACATGGTTGTTGAAGATGGGTTTAGTTTGGTTTGGAAATGGTTTGGAAATAGAATGGTTTGGAAACCATTTGGTGCATCTGGTAACCCTTCCTGCTCTCCCTGCTGCACTGCCTGAGTCCTTTTTCTGTGAACACCACACCACACCAAGCTACGATGCTGGGAAGGGCTTTTCCAGCTTTCCAAGAAAGCAGCTCACTAAAACCTTTCCAATTTCTCTTGCAGTACACGTGGTTGGAAAGGAACACCCACTGGGCTCCACCAGCAGCTAATGCAACCATGGACCAAACACTTGCTATGTTGTTGCACTTGAGTTCCAAAACCAGACCCAAATTTCCACATTTCCTTTAGTCTCACTTAGGTTCAGGATCCAACTTGTGTGTTCTTTGGCCCTGGAAATGTGGATCCTCATTTCCCACTCCAGTCCACTCCCTGAAAAGCCAGCATGAGCCCGTATCTACAGAGCACAGCTTTGCATGAGACAGCTCAGGGGCAAGCCCAGGATAATCCAACAAAACACAGCATTTGGCACACTGAATAAAGCACCACTGTGATTCATGTGAGGTTGGAGAGATATTGACTTCTCCTATTACTCCTCTATAAATGTTTCATACAAGGCCAGATGCAACCCTGTCCCAGAAATGAGGGATGGAGGGCGGGAGGACAGGAAAAGAGAACGTGGCCGTGTCACCCCTGACCCAACACATAAACATTGTACCAGGCAGGGGTAATAGGGGCTATAATCACCTTATTTGTCTCTCTTCATCTAAACTTTCTACTTTTTCAACCTGCCAAATCTTCTCAAACAAAACAAAAAGCAAAAATTCCCTGGATAGGTCTTACAAAGCCAGTTAGTGATACTCTGCAGATTTCCTCCTGGGCTCATATCCGTAGGCAGAAATGCTCAAGGAGAAGAAAAGCAAATCATAAACAGCAAATTCAGAAGAAAAAATCTTGAAAGCCACTGTTGCAGTAAATGTCTGTGCATGTCAGAAAACATTCTCACAGGAAACATCACTGAATAATTTTTCATGATGAGCAAAATATTTTTTTTAAAAAATCAAACAAGGAAAATCTGCTTACAAATAAATGCATAAAACCTGAGATAAATTTCTGCAAATAAGTTTTCAAGGTTGCTTGAAGTTGCTAATGGCTACATTTGTCCAACCCTTAAAAATTTTGCTCAAGCATCATTCATATTAGATGACCTCTTGCAGTGAGAATGCAGAAAACTCCTGAAATCCTTGTCAAATCACTTTCATCCATCCCTGATATTAACCATTTAAGGCATTTCCACTTCCCTGCTCTGCCTCCTGCCACCCTGGAGAAATTTTTTTGATACTTCTTCCTTTTCCTCAGAAATTATTTCATAGCAAAGGAAATAAAAAATGACAACGAGTCCCGTAACTGAGTACCCGCTAGAACATGCTCTTCCAACTCTGAGTAACAACCTCACTCTTGGGCATTTCCTGGGAAAGTGATGGCCAGCTGCTTCAACACCCTGCAGTCTTGCTTCAAGCCATCAACTCTCCTAGTCAATCAATCCTCAGAAAAATTTTTTAAAAAAGGAAAAAAAGAAAAAGCTCTGGGCCTTGGTTTAAATAAAAAAATGTGTTAGTGTAACCCCTTACGGTGTGATATGGATAAAACTTATGGATCACTCTTCTGGTGGTGACTTCACTCTTCATCATGTTCAGCAGCCCTGGCAAGCCCAGCTGCCTCCCAGCACACCCTGGATGGATGGTGGCCCTTCATTTGATCCTCTCCATCTCCCTTTCCACCCATGGACAACCTAAGCAGTGCCAGCCACGGGGAATAAATTTCTCCTGCTGGGTGGCCATGCAGGATGTGTGACCCATGACAGCAAGATCCATCCTTTTCTGGATCGTGTTTTACCTGGCACCTCCTGTCGCAGTGTCATGGGTTAATCCAGTTTGAAGTTTTTAGTTGAGAAGTACTTTGAGGTATGGAGCCTGCTTTGCATTCCTCCTAATTCTTATCTCACAGAACGCAAAATGCGGACCAAACCACTACACACCCTCAGGTCACAGAATCACAGAATGGTTTGGGTTGGAAGAGACCTTAAAAATCATTTCATTCCACCCGCTGCCATGAGCAGGGACACCTTCCACTATCCCAGGTAGCTCCAAGCCCCATCCAGCCTGGTCATGGACAGTTCCAGGGATGGGGCATCCACAGCTTCTCTGGACAACCTGTTCCAGTGCCTCACCACCCTCACAGGTTCTCTCCAGTGGGGCTGCATTTCGGGCAGTCAGCTCCCAGCTGGTTTCTCCACCCCAAGAACAGAGTTTTGTGCTTCCCTTTGCCAAACCTCATGGAGTTTAATTTAGCCCTTTCTCCAAATTAATCCAGGTCCCCTGGGCAGCCACTCTATCATTTGTCACATCAGACTCTCCTCCTCATTTAGCGTTATCCACAAATTACTTGTTTTGGTAGCACAGCCAGAGGGAAGAGACCATTTAAATGCCACCCCTGGTGTGTTTGCTCGTGGTAGAGAGTTTGTGTAAATTAGAGTCCCCTGGGCTCCTCGCTGTGTTGCCTGCTGACCCCATCCCACAGCTGCCTTAATAGATTTTCCCTGAGTATTTCAATGCTGCAAAATAAAGCCTCATTTCGTAGTGATTCCTGAAATGAAAGTACCTCATCTTCAGAGCATCTGCACTCTGAATCATCTGTGGGACTGAGCTTCCCTGCAAGCTCAGAGCCATAAAACATCCACTGCCCCAGCTGGGAGCAGCCATGGGCTTGTCCTGTGGAAATGTTTCTCCTGGAAAGATGAAGCAGCCTGAAGACCTCTCAGTGCAAGTGTTTAATAAAAAGTTTCGCTTTTGGGCTCCTTTGCCTGTGAACAAAGGAGCACAGGCAGGAGCACATCCCTGCCTTTTTTCTCCTTTGCAGATGAGCATTGTTTTTCACAATTATATGAGAAAATTCTGCCTTTTTTTCTTTCTCCTGTCTGGTCTCTTTGCTGGTGAAATGGTCTCCCTCCCAGGCATAGGTCACTGGCCTGACTAAGCTGCTGTTCGTTAGAAACAGAAATTTATAATGCTGCCCTTTACTTTGGCTTGTGAAGTCAGGTTAAACTCACTCCTCTCCCTCCCTTTCTGCCCCTTAAAATTCACCTGTAAGTACCTTGAAGGAAGAGCTGTTCTAATCCAGGTCCAGCAGAGATTATGGTCTCTAAAAACAACCAAACTACCAAAAATCAAAAATTATTTCAAAGAGCATCACTCTTTTTGGAGAGCTGCCAAAACCATGTGAATGATACATAGAAGATAAAATGCAGTACAAAGAAAAGGCATCAATGTCCAGTTACCTGCCCAGGGTGCTGGACTGCAGGGAAACATCAACTTTTGGGCAACAAAAACTCCACACAGGTGCTAATTGTGGTGGGCTCGCTGTGGTAAGAGGCAGGTTCTTTTGCTTTATCCTGCTCCCCTGTGGTCACTTTGGGACCATTAACAGCACCTCAGAGACCAGGTGGGGTGCCAGCTCTCAGAGCACTGTGCCCAGCGAAGCAGGTAAGAGCTAATTTCTCCCATCTTCACTTCAGCATCTGCCCAAGGTCACACCATTTTCTACCTGAGGCACCACTTTGTTTCTGATCTGCACCAGAACACTCCTGCACTGAATTTCATTGCTTGAAAGACAGAGGAAACATCTCCCTCCCTCAAACCATGTTAGTATTTTTTACCACTGTTCTCAAACAGCGCTCTTTGCCTGGGGTGCCTCCCTTCTCTCGTCCCCTCCTTACACTGCACTGATAAAGCACTTCCAGACAGGCTCTTCTCTCACTTGTATCTCCTCACTCTCATCTACACAGCTACATGGAACCAAGCATGGACAGAAAAGCAGAGCTGCATGAGTCCAAAGCAAACCCTCATTTGAGCCTTTAACTGCAAATTCACATTAATGGGAGGCTCCCTGTTCCCTACTTGCACACTGACACAAGCTGCATCTGTGGTGGACTTCTAATGTTATTCCCTGTCCTCCTTCCTACAAACCTGGCAAGATTTATATTCCAGAATTTAATAAATTATGGGTTTGCAAATGATAATTACAGTAATCCACTTCTCTGCCTTTTTTTGGTTCAGCTGGACCTGGCTTCCTGAGCAGTCTGAGTGACTCAGAGGGGCCAGTGATCTGAGCACTGCCCAGCCCTGAACTCTCTGCTGACATTTCTTAATGTCAGTAAACAACAGCAAGTTTTGTACATACTACTTTTCTTTCTAGGCAATTTACTGTATTTATTCTTTTTGGGTCTCATCCCAGACTGAGATTAAAAACGGGGCCATCTTAGGCAGGTTATTCATTTTGTGTACGTCCATGTGTCTCATTGCTGTTCTTGAAGTCAGACGCGCATAAAATTTGGTGATTTGGGGCCATTGGGCTCAAAGTGTTTTCTCTGACTTTCCCAGTTTCCCTTACCACAGATCTGACATGACTGCCACTCTCATCTTCACTTTATCTCTGATCATCAAACTTCTGTGAAGAAAGGTCAGTGACATTTCGCAGTGTTTCTAAATGATAACATCTCAGACTTGGTCAAGCTAGCATTAAAATGCTCTTTTGATGACAAATAGGCCATCTGCACCCTGTCTTTGAGTAAATCCAGGAGCCCACATAAACTATTTCTATTGACAGCTATAAAAATGAGCAGAGGCCAAAATCTTTCACATCTCTGCCTTTGTCCTCCCTCGGAATTACTGATTGAATGTCCCCTATTTTGAGGGAAAACTGAAATATGGATTTTCTTTTCATCATCACCACTTGCACAGCTGCATCAGTCATTAAGCTGTCCTAAAGATCTGTTACCCAGGAACTTGGTGCCAGGTATGTATCGTATCCTGAGGTGAATTGTGGCAAGGCATAAATTGATCATGAGGTTCATGCCTTTGAAACCCAAGTGAAGGAACATCAATTGTCATCAACTACAAGAATATAAATAGAAAAGATCAAATCAGGTCTGGCCTAAATGTGTTGTGCAATGGAAATATATTAAAAAAAAAAAAAGAAAGCCAAACAAACTAATAAATCACAGGTTCGTTTGATCAGGGACAAAAAAGTTAAACTTTTCAATATAGGACATAAAATGAAAAGAAATTTCTTTACTCAACCTGTCCCCTCTCCATGCATTTTGTACAACTGCAGGCTACTAAAACCTCAGACTTCTTAAACTATAATTTTACTTTTATTGTCCCTGTTGAAAAGTCACTGCAGAACTAAAACCTTCTGCAGCTTAACTTCCTTCAAAGATCCTGGTGAAATGTAGCCATGATCCTTTTAAAGCTATTTGCACTGCTGTCAGGATAGGTGTTTATTTTAAACTTCTTCTGCCAAAGCTTCTGATGTAGTTGCAAAGTCTCCTTTATATCATTATGTCAATATACTCTCATTCCCCTTAAATTGCAGTTTTCTAGGTTAAATAAGCAAAGCTATTACCTTTTTTTTCACTAAGGTATGTTCTCCATCACCTATTTCAATTTTAGTTAATCCTTCTTGAATATGTGTGACTAGGACTGTGTGTTATCATTCTAAATGAGATTTTATAGCACCACGTAATTCCCTGTTTCTGCTGGAAATTCCTTCTGTGAGATATGCTCTCATCCAGTTTTCTCTTCTCACTGTTATCTTGAAGGCCCATAACCATCCAAAGATCAACAAATGCAACCAGGACTTCTTTCTTCTCTATTGATCTTTTCCAAGCCTACAAGCAGGAATTACTCTTTCTCCTCTGAAAAAATTGAAATCTTCCTCACTATTACAGACACACTAGAAAATATGTGTGTGCCCAATGCCATTTTTTTCCTTTTTAATATATAAATTTTGTTATTTGACAAGTGAATAACATCACCTCTGTTAGACTTACGTTGGACCTGCAAGTCCACGTGTGAGTTTTGTCTGAATTCTGGAATGGAGACTAATTAGTCTCATAATTTAATTATTTTAATCCTTTATGCCCGCACTTAAATCTCTGATAAATGTGCTATATAAAAGAATATCAAATACTAATTGAGTGTTAGCTGTAATTAGTTATAAAACCTGGAAATTTCCCATCATTTACACATGATACACCTGTAATGTGGGTCTTGCAGCATGACACTTTGAGCAGGATTCTGTTGTCTAATTAATTACCTAAAACAGGCATCCAAGATGCTTTGGGGTATCTCAGGGAGCTCAGACCTGGCAGATACTACACAGGACCTACAGGAGACCTTGGCTCTTCTGGAACAATTGCTTCAGGGCATGTGGGGTACCCTAAAACTTGCCTAATTGTTGGGCACCTGGCTGAAACTCACCTTTAATCTATTGATTTTAGATTGGAGAGGTGAAATGAAAATTGCAGCTGGTAAAAAGACTACATTAGATTAATTTAGCTTAGAAACAGAGTTGTTGTTTCCTTACAGAGAGAATAAAAGGGCAAGGCAGTGTCACCTTGTTTAGGAAGGAGATCTTTGGAGATGGCAGCCTTCAAAATTAGCTCTGGGCAGCCTGACCTATGCTAATTTCAGTACACTCAGGCTTTCTTGCATTCTCAAACCACCAACATGATTGGCAGAGCTCAGGGATCACAGCTCACCCAAAAGCTTTAGCAGATGGATGCCTGAGGGAAAACTCTCCCCTCAGCTGTACTATCCTGGGCTTTCAGAGCTGTTCACTTGGACTTTGGCTTTCTCTGGAGCACTGGGACAAAGAATTAGATATTCTTCTGGTCACACACAGCATCATGAGTTAGTTCATTGCCATTGCAGGAGCCTCAGTTACTACATTTATGTCCATTTCTCCTACTTCCCAAAGGTTTGGCTGCCTGTGGAGATGAATGCTTGAGTTCAAAGTCACCTGGGAGAATCTAAGAAGGATGCAGTGACTTGCATTTTCACAGCAAGACAAATTAGACGATCTAATCACCCCTTCTGGCCTCAAACCCCAAGAAACCATATGAAAATTATAGAAAAAGACTTTGCCTGTGTGACCGCGAACAAAAAGAAATGTGTCTCGTTCAGCTGCAGATAATGATTTTGACATGGTCTGTGAACTCTTGGCTTTGCAGATGCCAGAAGCTTAACAGCTTGAAGAAGTTTTGATCTCTGATTCCAGCTTTTATCTGTGGAGGTGGGAGACAAGGAAGCACTAAGAGCAAAGCTGCCAGAAAAGGGCTGCTTGAGTCAGCAACTTTCAGCTCTTCCACTGTGACTGTAATTGATTTCAAGTCACAGCTTAACAGAGGGAAAGCACCACATCCTGACCAAGATGCCACCTCAGCCTGGACTCTGCAGGAACTTGGGAGAAATGTTGCCTCCAGGTTTTCTGGGACTGGGCTCTTTGATGGAGTTAAAAATAGTATAAGAAACCACTTGGTTTAATAACAACTGTGCAGCAAAATGGGATTCTGAATTGCAGTGGATACTAAAATCTGCTATCTCAACAGAACATGTAAAAATAAATGAAATGGTAACATAATTGCTCTAGATTTTCTATTCTCTCAATTAATTTTGCTTTCATGTTCACTGACACTTTTGCCATGCTGTAGCAATGAGCTTTGAAATGGTCCTGCCCTGCTCCAGGAGGTCTGCTGGGGTGATCTCTCTGGCACAGAAGTCAAAACTCTCTAAATTAATTGCTCCTTTCATCCCCTAATTAGAACCACGCTAATTTCCTTCAACATCATTATTCTGTAAAAGCCACTCCTTCACCTCCACGTTGCTCCACTGTGTTGATGTGGGAGATGGAAATCAAAAGAGCACCAGAGTAAAGAGGATGCGCCACGGGTAGCAAAGGGACTCTTACTACTCTGCATCATTTTCTAGGATGTTAAGCAACAAGATTTTTTTGATAATTCCACAAATTCCTGTACAATTCCCCCTTTCCTGGCTGGAGTCCAGATGAACACTTAGCAAACCTCAGCAGTGGAAAGTCCTTCCTCAGCTTCTGCCTAAAGGGAAAGAAAAGTAATCAAAGCCACATATAGGATATGACATCGAGTCTTAAGTAGTTAATTTCTGATTCCTCATACTAAAGTAAGAAGAGACTTAACAGTAGATTTTCAAAGCTCAGGTACATTTCTGGGATGTCATTCTTAGGTTGGCCATGCAGATATTTTGCAATAAACATTTGGGTTTTTTCTGTTTGTTCTGAAATTGAAATGGTTATTGTAAGAAAAGACCCGCCTTCGAAGTTGGAATGTGGAAGGTCAAACATAGAGGAGAGCATTCAATTCAGGAAACAAAGATGCCTATTTAGAAATTAAAGACCAAACATGCTTTAAGGCAAACGACTTTTTGAGACAAAGTGCAATTTAGGCTTTACTTATTTTCATATTTCTTTATAGTTGCCATGAGAATATTTTAATAACCTCTGTAGAGTTTAAAATGATGCAGGTAATTGCTTAAAGTAATTTTAGTGCTATTAAAGATAACAAACCTCTTGTGTAAAATACTTTGCTAAGCAACGATCAGCAGAAAAAGGGTAAAGATCTTTTTACTGCAAATTTGAGTTCTTTTTATAGGTGAGCTGGAGTGAGAATATAATTACATTATCTATAAAATAAAAGGCGTGCAGGTATTCAAACACCTACCATCTCAATCTTGCGTTGACTCATGCAGAAAACACACCAGAATTTTAAGTAGATCCCCTTCTCCCATTCAGCAGCCTCTGTGTGATCCCTGAACCCACCTCCAGTTTGCACTGATAATGTTTAAATTGCAACGTTATTCATCACAGCACATTCACAATACCTGAAACAGAATTCCTCCCAGATTACTTGGGAGACACTCAGAGGAATGAGTGAGTATAAATCCTGCAGATCCTGCTTTCATTCCTTTTCCTGACCTTCACAATTATGGCTACAAAATCATTTCCTCCTTTTTGGCTCTACTTAGTGAAAATTGTGTCAGAGAAGCTGGTCTAGGAGAAGTTTGATACTTTGAAAAAATAAGTCACACAAAAGATGGAAAACCCCAAGTGAGCCATAATAAAACTTGTTTCTCTAACACCCCATGTCCTGCTAATGAGCTATGAGAATCCTTACAGCCTGAATAAACAATCAGAACTTGCATTTTTTGTCTCTTTCAGGCTTTTTTAAGGGATGCAAATGACACAAGCAAAGCATAATTTCACCAGC
Source organism: Dryoscopus gambensis (assembly GCA_013389985.1). Lineage (NCBI taxonomy): Eukaryota > Metazoa > Chordata > Aves > Passeriformes > Malaconotidae > Dryoscopus > Dryoscopus gambensis. Next base: position 179,462 of record WEIT01037750.1, read on the forward strand.
TCTTAACCAGCTGACAGAGAGTGTAGCCAGGCATGTAATCTAGAGGATGATCCACCCTGTAAAACAAGGGATGCAGCAGATGCCTCTACAGAGGTGCTGATCTCTTCCAATCACTGAGAAGGATGAAGCTTGCTGTCAGCAACACGTGTCCACCAACAAGTTAAATTAAATGTCAGAGGATTGTATGGCAGCCCGATGCACCACCCCTTCACCAGGGCTGCTCAGCACTGTCCAAACCCTTTGCTTCCTCACGCCTTGGTGGCATCCTTGCAATCTGTGTCTGAAGCGAGCCAATCCCCAGGAAGTGGTTCTGCTTTCCCACAAGAAACTCCAGTTTAAACAGATCCTGGATCTCTTCGGGTGCTGGATTTAAAGCCTGATGGGAACTGGAGGCCAGTTTTCCCCTGCCTTTGTTGTATGTGTTCTTCAGCTCTGGGAACTGTTGGTCCTAAATCATGAGGGGATCTTCAGTGCTAACCTGCTCCAAGGAATGTGTGAAACAAGCTGAGCAGCAGTTGCCAAGGTAGCTTGGAAAAGGAAAAGAAAGCATGAAAACATCAGTTTATCTAGAAAACACATCACGTTGCTGTAACTGTCAAAGCTCTGGCACCACCTGGGACATGCTTTAGGTGAGTAGTACTGGCCCAGCCACTCCACAGTAGTAATTTCTTGCCAAACATTGAAAAGTTAAGGAAGACTTCTTCCACCTTTTTCATAACAAGCCATTTCTCTCCGCTAAAACAGACCAGAAGAGCATTTCAGCTGTGTTTGCTGCTCACAACAGGAATTTACCTACTTTCCCTTCCTTGCCTTTTCCCTTCCCCTATTTATTTTTTCACAGCTCTGAACAATGTTTCAAGGTGCAAACAGCTATCTTCCAAACAGCCTGAAAGGGGGAAAATTTTTTTCTTTCCCATTCTCCTCAATGAGCAACATCGATTTTTTAGCCATTAGCTTCCGTGAGCTGCATGTTAATGAGCCTGCACAATATAAGTAATGATGATGGATGCTTTCCACGTGCACATATGGAGAGCCAAGCATTATTTCTTTCCATAGGCTCCCTGAAATGGCTCCTAACTACAAGGACCTGCCATTTGGGACATATCCATCTCTGACTGTGCTATCCTTCCACTGGAGGTCAATGTATGGGGTGACCTCAGTTCACAGAATTAATGCCTAATCACTGTGATTTCGGGAATTCCCCTTCCTTTTCTTATTTATTTTTCACAGGGGAAGAACTGTGTTCTTGTAGTTTTCCCTCTTCATCTGGTCTCATTGAACTTAGGAAAATTCCTTTTTGCTTTGGTTTGGTATTTTGAGGGGGTTTTTTTGCTGTAAAGCCTCATCCCTGAATATTTGGCACATGCAGATGTTCCTGACTTAGGCTAGCAGCCCCTAGGAAAGTCACAGAGCCATTTGTACTGTGTAATGGGGAAAAAATTTATAATTGAAATTTTTCAAGATATTCCTTCACTCCACTCTCCAGAAAAAAATTATCAGCCCTGAAGAAGAACTGAATAATACATGCAAGTAATGACTCAACATTTCTTAATTTTACATATTGGTACTTAGCCGAAGTAAGCAGTCAGTGAAGAACTGCTGGGTGCTCTTCCTCCTCTCATTCACATCTAAACCAGTAAATGCGCACTGGTGGATCAAGCTGAGCATCCTTCTAAAGCACTGCTCAGTCTCATTTGAGAATTAATAAGGCTGAGCTGCACAGCATTATCCTGGACAGCAATGGATGGCGAGGGATCTGACCAAACACTGGCACACAGCTCCAAAATCAGACACGCTTTCCAAAAGAACAGCTTCTCTGAGAAGGATTTAAGCTGCTCCTGTCACAAGTGATTCCCAGGGAGAGATCTGAGACATAAGCCATAAACAGCCTCCAGAAGCAAGGCAAAGGACTTGTTAGAGAAATCTGATCCTGAGCAGTGAAGCAACAATGTCTGTGACAAGGACTAATGGGGATGTGCCTGTACCTTTTGCCTATGTTCTCCTTAGAGAGAGACTGAAAAGGCTTTTCAGCCCCCAAAAGCTATGTTTTAATAAAATATAAGCTAAAAGAGTTAACTTTTCGAATAAAGGAATCCTAAAGAGAGTACATTAATCAGCACTGAAATGAACAAAGCCATGCAATACTTCCTCCATACCCACCATGTCTCTGCCCAGCGGGTCCCTGCTGGGAGTGCTGAGGCCGCAGGCAGAGGACAAGGCTCTGGCTGAGGTCTGGATAACTGGATGGATGCGGAAAACTGCTAGGTATGACACAAGAAAGTCCTGCATGTACTAAATAACAATGTAAGAAACCAGTAAATCTACAGATAGTGCTGTGAGGAGTGGCCAGATTGGGTGGGTACCTAGACGGGAACATCAGGGACATTTTGGGGATCCAACTGTAGCAAGGCCAGCAGCAGCACCTGGGGAACAAAGTCAGCAACGCTGCAAAAAATGAGATTGCGAATATCAGAAACAGCAAACAACCATATCAGAAACAGCAAGTTCGGGGATGGACACAGCAAAATTGTGAGCATTGGATAAAAAAAAAGTGAGTAGGTTTGGGTTGGTTACTTGTGAAGGAATGAGGGCAAAAAGGAGGAAAGTGGGGGATCCATTGTATCCACACCTTTCTTCCATAAACACAAGGGACCTGGGGTGTCTAAGGGAACAGTGATGGAGGAACGTGGGGATGGTCCCACCTAACACCAACACCCCTTCATACCCCTTTAATGGGCAACAGGGAGCAAAGATTGCTTTGCACATCTTCGTCAGATGAAAATCTCTATAAAATTGAAATGTTCTGGTACTTTTATTTTTTCCACCTGTCTACCCACGCTCAGACTATCCACTCTCCTCTTATCCCAAGAGGATATATTTGAAATCTACTGCTGAAACCCAGTTGAGTTCTGTTTTTTAGAGCGGGGTGATGGTGTTTGTGCGGTTGTAGCCACAAGAGTAAGATCTTGTGAATGAAGTCAAGGCAGGAACTGTGAATCTGGAGATCACCAGGATGTCCCACTCTGTACACCGGGCACATACTCTCACTCCCCACCAAAACAAGAGTCTCAGTCTTGCTAAATCATTTTCAGTAAGAGACTTCTGTTCTCCTGGTTCATCTTGGAGTGAAATTTTCTTCACTGCAGGTACAATATTCCAATATCGCCCCCTTCTTTTGACCCTGATACACTCCCTGCTTTCTAGTGACCAACACAACCTCAAGGAAAGCGAAAAAAGCAGCCCTTCCAGCTTTTTGCCAGCTATAATTTTTTTACAAAGGAGCAGCTCCATGGCCATTTTGAGAAGCCTCCTGACTCTGTGAGGTTACTTTTCTTGGGGAAAAATGGCAGCATAGGACAGAGAACCCATCCTATCCAAACAGGTCACATTTTCAAGTTTCTCTTTTGTGTGTGTGTGGCTTTATGTGGTTTTATTTTTCCCTGTTATTTTTCTTTCTAATTTTCAAATGAAAAAGAATAACCAAGTACTAAACAGTGGGTAATAACTCTCACTTTATATCCCCATCAAAGTGCTGGTAATTGTCCCCTCCTTCCTCTGAAAATAAGACACAGAAACAATAAGGTCTGGAGGTAAGATTTTAAGTACCAATAATTATTCTTTCTATCCACTGAGAGATTTCAGCTTGGACCTGACAGTCACCATTGACTTATGTGCCACTTGAGCAGGCATTCTGGTGTCATTTGCAGGGACATGTGGCTTGATGAGGCTTTTATGAACAATTACACAATGGTGTAATTTACAGCATTATCCTGGCACCCGCGGCGTGTAGCAGGACACACACAGCAGAGGCACAGCATGGAGAGAGGGAAAGCAGGAAAATACAGCACTGCCCAGGCAGGCTCCCTAAAAAGCCAGCAGCTGAGAGGCTGGGCATGCAAACCACATGAGATCCACTCTGAGAGCTGAGGAAGGCTATCCTCACCTCAGAAGCTCATTCTAATGCTGAGAGCCAAATTAACGCTGGCCACTTTTCCTTTGGAGGGCAGAACTTGAGCACTTATGAAACCACAGTAAGTTTATCGACATTTAAGTTCTTCAACTCTCTCACCATTAAATCTTTCCACCAAAAGCCACAATTATGAAGGCTGTCATTATTATTATTCATCACAGTAGCAGCATTTTGTAAGCAGCCAGGGGCTCAATTGTATTTCAAAGTTTAGTCCTAACTTGTATTGATCCAGCTCTCAAACCAAAAGCCATTTCTGAGAATTTTAGATTTGTAGCTTTTGTGGATCAAAGAGGTGTGCGCTGCACTAGAGTCACCCCTCTGCAGGGAAGCTGTGATGGGCAGTTTTAAGCCTACAGTTCATGGACTGAGATATCATCCAGAGTTTGTGCTGTCAGTCAGGTCAGAGACTCCGTTTCTCTTAAGAAATTCCACCTGAAGAGCCCTTGAAGCCAACAAAAGGTCTCACAGTGACTCCCACTGCACATCAGCCATGCACCAGATCCAGGTTCCAGGATACGAAGGAGAGGAAAAACTCAGTTGATGTGGAATCTGAAAAAACCATCTCCTCTCACCCACCAGGGCTCAGGTGACACAGCCACACCACAACTGTGGGTTCAAACTCTCTCTGCCAGGGGCTTGAAAGCAAAGGAAATGCAAGTTTCAACCCCTTAGGCTTAAGAGAAAATAACCAGAAAACAATATACTACTTGTGGACCAAAACTCTTATTAGGCTCTCATGCATAGACAGATATCACTGACACCTGCTGTCTTTTTCAAGGAAAAAATGGCCCGTTTTCTATGCTTAAAAAGAAAAAAATTAAAAGATGAGAGGTATGGTTTTGTCCAGAAAATCTCCCTAAAAGGAGGAAGCCAACAAGAAACTGCAGGTGGATACCATGGTCAGGGAGATCTATATGGGCTCAGACTGGACTTGGACATTTCCCAAGACTTGTCAGCCTGGCGAGTGTTCATGGACACCATTTCCAACCGCTTCATTTTCCCAGTTCACTACATACAGAAAGCAGGTACCACTCTCAGTTTTCTGAACCCCTCCTTCTCCATCCCAAACTGCTGCACAGTCATGTCCTGTGGTTTTGTATTAAATTTCACCACATTTCCTTTGCACAGGATTTAGTGAGAGCTGCTTCAGAAGAGGCTGAAGTGTTGTCTCCATATTGCTTGGGTTTATACACATCAATTTTAATGCCAAACACTTGCACATTACTGAATTTCCATGATGTTCTCCTTTCACAAATGAGGAAAGGGACTCAGAGCTGTAGAACTGTCCAAGGCTATAACAGAGTACCAGCAGATCTGAGTTTCTTTGTTTATAGGCCCATACTTAAACTGAGAGTTCACAAACCAAAGTTATTGAGCACCCAGCACCTCTCTCCCCAGCACCAAAAAGAGTTGTCGAGGTTGATACCAATGTATTCTTACTGTGTGGCCCTTTTTGCTGCAAGTGGGCCAATGTAAAAAGAATGCCCTCCGGTCTGGTTGCTTTGAAACCTGTGACATAAACTATAAGCAGGTAATCACAAAAAATTAATTAATCCCCTTGTCACGCACTGAAAAAATAATCGGTGTTCTTTTTGTAGCAGACTTGACAGGTATATAATAAGAAATATTTCATTAAAGCAGTAAAGCTCTTTGTCTGCAAATGTTGTAAAGTAAAATAAATGAGAATTAAAACTAAATCTTTATTAAGTTTTGATGAAGATTCTGTCCTTGAGCTGTAAATCCAGGGCATTCCTCTCCTACGGATCACTAGGAACGATGTATATGATGTACCACAGATGGAATATTTTCTTAGATAATTAAATCACTGACAACTTTGGGTGCAAGTTAGAGCTAAACTTGTTCTACCTCTTCCCAGACTCCAAGTTCAGGAGCCCATGGATGGCCTTGCATGTGCAAGGTTGAAAACCAAGTTCCTCACGGCCAACAAAATAGACAGGTGCTTCCACAATGAACTTCATTTCTTCAGAAAACCTGAGATGGAGGCACAGCTACTACACATGAGCTGTACCCTACCCCAAAATCCACCTGTCAGCCCTTTGGTAAGACCTCTCTTAACTCAAGGTGGGCACCTATATATTTCCCGACAAAAGTAAAGATATATTAAAGCCATTTTACAAAGAAATTCAATTATTCTAAAATCTAGAAGAGGGTGAGGCTGAAATGGGAAATGTGGTAGAAAACCAGTGAGAGAATGAAATGTGGATGAAAAATGATTCTTCCCCTGTCTGGCACAGAGAGCTGAGGGGACCTATTTCCTCTTGGTCTGTAACAAGACAGAGAAAAGTACCCTGAAGCTGAAGGAAAACACTGACAAAAAGAAAAATTTCTGGAAAATTGGCCATTAATATATTTAAACTGGCAATTAGAAACAGCTTCCATTAAGTCAAGTTCCAGTTTGGGAGGTTAAAGAAGAGAGAAAAAAAAAACCCTCTTAAAGACAGAGCTTCACACTGTCTGAGAGGAGGGTATGAGGTGCTGTTTTTTATTACAGACAACTTGACACAGGAGACCAATTCCAACCTCACTCTGCTGTGTTTTCCAACACTGTCATTGCTGTCATCATAGCAAGTGAAAATTGAGGGCACTCAGCACTGGCCACTCCCAGATTCGAGGGCAGCAGAGAACTCTAAGGCTCAATTTTGCTTTTCTCAATTGCTGGAAGTATTGGTTCAGCAGAATCCGATGAGAGCCAGCTGGGCACGGCATCCCCTGGCCCTGTTCACTTCCTTCAGAAATAATTTCTCAGAAAACATGTTTCCATTTTACAGTGCAGTCACAGGAAAGTCCTGGATCTGCTGTTTTACTTTTTTCACCTGCCCATGCAGACACGTTTTAGCTGCTGATTACTCAGGCTGCAGTGGCTCCCTTTGGAAGGATTACAATGACAGCAGAAGAGGCTGATGAAAACTGTGACAATTCCCTCTTCCCCCAGCTGATTTGGAGCAGCAAACGTTAATGTTAAAATGTACAAATGGCTCTGCATGCAATTTTAATATGATTATCATACGAGAAAAAGAAAGACCATCTGTGGAAGCAGGAGATCTTAATGGGAGATTTAATTGACTTCATTTATCTAAGGGGAGCTACACGTGTTTCATGGCCTCCAAACCAGTTGGGTTGACACCTTTGCTGTGCTAGAATTAATGGTTTGCTTGATGGAGGGTGCAGTACACCTGAGGGATTGTAGCTGTCATATCCCCCTCTGAGCAGGGAAAAGGAAAGTTATAAATCACCTTTATCACCAAGATGATGATTAAGGACAAAAAGTAGTGTTTTAGCACAAGAAATGGATGAATGACTGGCGCAAGACCCAAAGGCCTCAGACCATAAAACAAATAACTGTGATTAAGCAGATCAAAAGTCTTTAAATTATCCAGGGCCATAAGGACCAAATTAAACCCCAAACCATTTAGGAAATGGGCTTCATAACATTTCTTGTTATGAGCATCTTGGCGGGTGTTCAGGAACCTCATTAGGAAATGGGAGAGACAGTCCACTTTATTAAGACAGAAAGATCACATTATTTTGCATTTCCGTGTCAGAGGGAAAGTCAGCAGCAGGGAGAACCATGGTTCTAACTGAGCACAACCCGTCCAGGCACAGCTGGTTGCCCAGAAAGGGCTCCAGTGCTCAGACATCCCATTCTCCTCATCCACCTTAACATCACTTAACATTTTTTACTTCGTTTTCCTTTTGTCTTCCTTTCCATCGTCACTGCCAGCAGAAACTGGCAAGGGTTTTCTAATTAAACAGTGTTGCTAAAATGCCAGTTTGTCCATATTCAAGCTGTCTCTATGTAAGGGGACAGAGGTAATTCCCAAGATCTTTTTTTCCTGCAATTTTTAAATTAGCATTCAAATTTTCCAGAGGAAACCAGAAAGGTCAGGAACAGCTTGTTCACTGACCTCGTTCATCCAAAAGGAGATGCAAGAAAGACCATCCTGCCTATGGATGTCTCCTAGTGGGATATTTACTGCGATGCATCAATCAAAGAGAGAAAGCAGGTGATGATGGGTCTTCCCAGCATCCCTAGGAAATCCTCTGTGCCCTTGCCTACGCTCCATTTAGTGTTTGTTATACAAGGAATTCCTTGCACAAAAAAAAGCAAAAGTAAAACTCTCACCTATAAGTATATCTGTAAATATTAATGTGCAAATATACGTGTATTATCTCAAAGAGCACAGCTGTTCTCCAGCAGCTTCCCTCAGCACCAGTTACCAAATTTCCTTCTCTCAAGTTACAAGAAAGGCAGAGACATTCTGCAGTCACTGATGACCTGTTTGGAGCTCCCCTTTCCAGAGGCATTGAGATGACAAGGTGAGACGCTCTTCACTGGGACTGCTACGATTTATCCTGAGCCGTGAAAGCTGTAGAGGTGAAATAGCAACACAAACGAGGCTTATATACCACTTCAGTTCTTCAAATACTCTTGGAAAAGCAGGAGCAGCTTGGGAAGGCACAGATTTGCTCTTCAGAGCCAGAATAAGTCATCTCAGTGCAGATGGAAGGAGGGAGGAGGATGGTACATTGATAGTCCTCACAGTGTTTAACCCAGACTACATCCAGGCAGATGTTCTCTGAACCCCCATGGGACTGAACTCTTTAAAGCTACTTTTACACTGGGCAGCAGCTGGATTTTTTCACGTCCAGAGAAGGGAACAGAGCTTGTGAAGGGTCTGGAGCACAAGTCTGATGAGAAACAGCTGAAGAAACTGGGGGTGTTTAACCTGGAGGAAAAAAAACTCGAGGGGAACCATATTGCTCTCCACAGCTCCCTGACAGGAGGCTGTAGCCAGGTGAGAGTCAGTCTGTTTTCCCAGCTAACACGTGACAGGATGAGAGGAAATGGCCCCAAGTTCCTTCAGAGGAGGTTCAGATTATATGTTAGGAAAAGCCTCTTCACTGAAAGGGCTGTCAGGCACTGGAACAGGCTGGGCAGGGCAATGGTTGGAATCACCATCCCTAGAAGTGTTCAAAAGATGTTTAGCTGTGGCATTGGGGGTCATGGTTTAGTGGTGAACACGCTGGTGCTTGGTTAAAGGTTGGACTCAATGATCTCAGAGGTCTTTTCCAGCTTTAATGATTCTATGATTTTGTGTGAGCCCTGCAGACCCGATGACCCAGGCTGGGTGACCCTGGTGACCTCTGAGTGGGCTGGGACACCCGTCCAAGGTAAATTCTGTGAGAGGAGCACAGGGCATATTCAAGCCTGTCCTCAGTGTGAAGGGGACACAGCTGAGCTGCACAAGAGGCAGGACCCTGGGAAACCTTTGCCTGGACACCGGGAAATCAAACTTCAAATCCAGCATCAGACTTTGGTGCAGCGCAGAAGTTTGAAGCATTTAACCACAGACAAACCTTCTGCACCCAAATAAATACCACTTTTAAATCAAGGTTAAACAATGCAGCAGCCAAGGCTCGCTCGCAGCAACCATTCCACACAGGACTGCAGCAGAGAGGGGCCGTCCTGCTCTCACTTTAAATGCTTCCTCTCAATCTGCTTTTCTGAAAAACACTCCGAAAGAGCTTCTGGTACCTAGACTGAAGTTTTTCTGTGTAGTACACTACCCTCTGCTGCTCACACGGGCTAATTACAATGCAGTGTTGAAATTACTGTGCTACCGAGCTCTGTAGGGGAGACCCGGTGCTTGGTGTTAATCCTGACATTAATCCCAAACTCACAAAGGGTGTGAGTTATTAATTGCTACCATCAAAAGGCCGTGGTGGCTTGTCTGCTCATGATAAGTGGATTTACTTAGAAAGCATATCTGGATTCTATCTGACCTTCGAGATTTTTTCCTTACATCTACACTGAACCAGAATTTGTTCTGTGCAGAAATTAAGGCCAAAGACTTTCTGCAGCAGAATTTACTGGGAGGTTCGTGGAGCCACAAACATCAATACCTGCAAAATGTGTTCCCAAAATGGATGTTCTGTCAGTCCACCCTTTCTGATTCAGCACAGGACATGAAGCTGGTCACATCAACTACCTAAAAACCAGCTTCATTCCAGCAAATAGTAAAGTGGTGATAGTTTAAGGGCCACTGGCAACTGGCAGTTCTGGATCACACCCTCATATATTTACTTGATTTAATTTGTCCACGGAGAGGTACACAGGGCCATTTATCCCATGTCCCTTCCTGCTTCCTCTCAGTGCCACGCAGTCTGGGCGGGCTGGAAGCTCTGCTGCCTGCACCCTCACATGAGGGTGAGGGCAAAGAAAAGAGAAATGTGAGATCACTGCTCCTTCTCAGGGAGGAAGGAGAGCTCCCGTGCACATCTCCTCCATGTTAGGACCTGCAGAGCATTCCACATCAGCCTCCTCTCACCTAAAAATGGCCAGTCAGAGCAGCTGCATGCAAATGGATATTTCTGTGGAACTTAATTGCTGGAATTGCTTCTCCATTTTTGCTGCCTAAACCAAACAGCACCAAATTCTCCTGCCTCTCAAGAGCCACCCAAAGGCTTTTGACAGGGATGGGAGGGGTAAAAATAAACACCAAAGCTGAGCCTAGTCTACCTGCAAGGCTTGGACTGACAATACAGGGTATGAAATCAGTGTACCAAGATCTTTTGACTGCTAAGTGCCTCTGCAGTCATTGCTCCCAACTGCTTTGGGCTGGATCATACACAGAGACCGAGGCAACTGGCTTGGTTCAATACACTGAGCAATTCTTTAGAAGATGTGTCTGGTTTTCAGACCCATAAAACCTCAATGACTGTCTTTCTTATTGCTTTACCTCCTGCCACAGGCCCAGAATCTATTCCCAATGAAGCGTTTTACTGGCATCTCTTTACTGGAAGGAGAAAGATAACTATTGCTGGACTGAACAGCCATGCCAGAAGGTGAGATATACTCACACCTCTCCTCCTCTAATGATCCTCAGAAGTTTCCCTAGAAGCACAGATTCTGGAGAAGAATGAGTTGAAGGACGGGGACTTTCAGCTCAACTCATTATTGCAGCCACCCTTAGTCAGACCCATTTCTGAAAATCTTCAGTGAGATGTGATTAACTCAATGCTCTGGGCAGAGTCCCCTTGATGGCTAATGAGCTTTAAATGCACAGGCAGTGGAAATTGATTCTGCTTGCAAAGCCAGGTGCCTGCATAAGTCTTTGTTGATTCAGGACTGTGTTCACAAGAATAAAAGCTACCAAACCCACTACACTTTGTGTGACCCTGCTCAGAAGAACTTGTGAGGATTTTCTTCTAAATGTCTTGAATTGGGCTGTAATCAACTTTCATTCCTTCCAACTCTTTCATCCTGATTTCTGCACAACATCTTGCAATTAACAATGTGAATAGAAACAAACTGTAAAGGCCCTGGTGAGCTGTCTGGCATTTATTACTTGTGGGAATTGATTTCTTCTTAGTGCAATATTGACCATTTCAGGAGGAATTTTTTTGTTGCAAGAGGTAGGAAAAATTGCAAATTGGTGTCTCATTGGTTCTAGTGCTGTTCTTCTACATAACTATGTCTTTGTCTCACAAGATACCATTGCCTAATGCATGCAGAGAAAGCAGGCAAAAATATTTCTTTTAATTGAATGAACAGGAAGAAGATGATCTGACCCCTCAGCCCTCACAGGGGAGGCATGAGATATTTGCCGTGACAAGGATCAAAAGCATTCATCCCACAACGGAAATGGCTCATGGAAAGTCTTAAAATGCAGCAGGACATGGTCAGGGTCAGGCTCTCTTGTGGCTTGGACCCTCAGGCAGTGTAATTCTATGTGGATTTGCCCAGGAATATTCAAAGTCCTCACACTGCCTTTTTTCTTCCATTCTGGAGACTAGGAATGAGTTCTCATCTCTACCTGGACACTTCTTATGCCTTTTGGGTATCATTCCTACTCAATTTTTGGTTTAAAATTTAATGGCAAGACATATGCAAACAGCCAGCAAGCTTTGCCTCCTTAGGAAGTCAGGCTAAGTATTCAATTAACAAACCAAACAGCGTCAAACTCTACCTTGAAACTTCAGTAACTTATTAGTTTTGCCTTTGCAGGTGCTGAAGACAATAAAATTCCCAACACTGAAGCCCTAGTCAGATACTGAGAAGCAGCCAAGCTCCTAAGGCTGGGGCACTGAAAATAATCTGTTTCCCTGCCAAAACCAGAAGAAAGTTAGCAACCAATTTACGTTTCAAGGCAAGCTGCTCTCGTGTGTGTTGTTCATTTATTTGTCTTTGCTAGATAGGTTTTTGCTTCCTCTTGGTCCTTAGCTCGTACAAGGCTGCCAAGGAGGAGAATGATGTGGTGTGGGAAGGAACTGGAAGGAGTCTCAGCAAAAAGTGCTTGTTTTAGAGGCAGAGACAGAGGGGCTGAATCAGGTCCACGCTGCCAGATCATAACAGTCAAACACACACTAAGACGACACTATAAAGAAAGTTGTCAGCCCACCTAATCCAGGGACAGGCCCCAGCACAAACCAGGCTCCTCAGGCTCACTGTCAATGCTGTATTGGTTGTGCCTTGTGGCTGCCTTGCCTGAGAAGAATTTCAGATTTAACTGTGCCAGCTCAGCCTCGGCCATCTGAGCTGCAGGTTCGTGTGCCTGAAAATCCATCTGTAAAGGGAAAAACAAGATGCCAGCTCTCAGCAGACCACCCTGCAAAGGGCCAAGGAATCAGCCTGCCATAGCAATGATTGCCCTTCTAATAACCTCTTGTTTAAGGAAAAACTCAGACTGTTGCAGCCATTTAGCCTGGTGAGAGTCCTGGAAGGGTGACAACCCTTCCCACTCCCCGTGAAACCCTTGAGCTCAGTCCCAGAGTGTGATTACTCAAGTCCTTCTCTAAGTCCCTAGAATTCAGGGGCTGCTGCTTCTCCTCACGGGTGGGCTGTGACCCACTGCTGATTGATTCTGCTACTCATCCATCTGTGCAGGCTTCAGCCACTTCAGCAAGCTCTTTGGAACAAAGTACACCCTTAGAGTGATTAAAAGGTAAACCATTAGTCATTTACTAATGATTCTAACTTCAGCTCCCAGAATATTTTTGGGTTTTTGACTAATGACTGAATTTCAGTTGGAGGATTAATTCTAGAGATGTATGTCCATGCATTTCCCCCTTCCTTCCACCACAGTTTTTGAATCGTCCTCGATCTCAAAACCTAGATGATGATTTCCCTCCCATCTGAGTAGAGCATGTCTCAGGACTAAGATATGAGAGCTATCTAAAAAGTTAGAAGGAACAAGGTTTGAAAGACCCAGGCATTTCAAGGCCACCAAGTCTCTGCACAGAGGGTGAGGACACTGCTCTCTTTTCTGTGGTGACAGTGACAGGACTTGAGGGAATGGCCTGAAGCTGTGTCAGGGGAGGTTTAGTTTGGATATCAGGAAAAGGTTCTTCCCCCAGAGGGTGGCTGGGCACTGAACAGGCTCCCCAGGGCAGTGGTCACAGCACCAGCCTGACAGAGCTCAAGGGGTGTTCGGGCAATGCTCTCAGGCTCAGAGTGTGATGCCAGTGCAGGGGATGGCTGTGAACAAAGGGCTCAGGTGCACCAGGTCACCGCCACCTGTGGTGGCTCCAGAAGGTGTCACTCCACAGCTCTCTGTTCCCCGCCAAAGGGATGGGGTGCACAGACAGAAGCAGCAACTTTTTGAGACATCTGTTTTAGGACACAGAGCTCACTTGTTGGGCACACACGCTCTGTCACCAGGCCAAGTAACTGTTTGAAAGTCTGACTAACTTCTGCTGTTCAGTTGCTATCCATGGAAATTTGCCAGCTTGGGGTTTTTGTTTGGTTTTTGTTTTTTTGTTGATGATGATGTTTTGTTGGGTTCCCCCCCTCTTCTCGCCCAGAGAACTAATTCTAGCTGGGATGGTATTTCTTAAAAATTCACAATTATTTCCAGCTGTGCAATCTGTAAACATGTCATGGTACTTCAATATTAGCATATGCCTCTGTAAAATTTCTAATTAATATTAAATGTTTGGGTGTTGTTTATTTAGAGAGCCCAGGAGCATGATCACAGACCCATTTAACTGCAGAACCACCAGTCAGCAAGAAAATTCTTCATAATTAAAAGCCTTTTCCCCATCCAAACACCTGTTTCTCATCCTTTAATTTGTATCTTCATGCCGAACACTGTCATGCTGAAATTCAGAAGTACAGCACTAAACAACCACCTCTTCACTGGTCCTGTGGAAGCAGCTCCCTGTCTCAAAGGTCACCTTGGAGAAATAAAGAAAGCTCATGTGTCGTGGAGGGAGAAGCAGGTGATCTGCAAGATCTGGTGGGATCAGGGAATGGCCACTGCAGTGAGAGTTTAAGAAGTTCCACAGACTGCATTTTCACACTATTAAGATCCCTTTAGAGCACAAAGCCACATGCACACCACTGAGAGCAGCACGCAGCTTTCCAAGATTGCAAGGACAGGCAGCAGCTCACAGATCTTGGTTCAGGTTCAGATGCTTAGTACATCTCCAGCCAAGCTGCATTTGGGAGGAAAACCTTCCCTTGCTGCAGTACTGACTGCAATATCCTTATCCACACCAGTTAACCTCCTGGCGTTCCTTCATCCCTCACTGCATCACTCCAGTGACAACTTCAGAAGGTGACTTAAATTTCAAGGGACTTGCCATAATCTTGCCCACAGGGAACAGGGTTGGTGATGCCCCAAAACACTTGCTCGAGCAGTAGCTGTGAGGTTATCACAGCTTCAATGGGTACAAAGCTTTAGACACAGACTTCACAGACTCATATGCATATTAGGTCCAGATTTTCTATGTACTAAGCTAGGCCATGAAAGTATTTAGATCTCAAAGTAGAATCACCACAGCCACTGAAAAGTACTTGAGCATTGATAATTAGCAGGGAATTTGCAAATTCTCTTGTAGCTGGAGTGTTGGGCAAATCTACAGGAGCTGTCTGGAATTTTCCATGTATAAAGGCCACAGACTGGAAGCTTTGCTCTTTCATACAACATCTTTTGCCACCACTCTTCACTGTGCTCAGCAGCTACCACAGGAGCCATGCTGCCCTAGTTCACACTCCAAATCCATATTTCTATCCTCCTGAAATCAGAGTTATTATAAACATCATGGGACTTCTCAGGCTTTAAATGCCGTTTCTAATTTCTGTTTGCAAGATGAAGAGGCAACACCAGCAAATAGGGTTAAGGTGCAAAGGTCAAGTCATATACATTTCTTCCTGTACTGGTTTATAGTGGAAATGAGGTGTGTCCAGATAACAGAGCACCAGTGTAGTAGAGCCAGTGAAGAAAAAAAATTACTTTTATTTTAGACCTCGGTGTTTGGACTTCTCCTCTACTCAGCTTGACTGTGTGGCATAAAAGCACCTTGAAGTGACAGAGTAACAACATTTCTGCCAAGGGAAGCTGCTGTTGGTGAATTTTTTTTTTCCTGACTCCCTCAGATTTTACAACATTTTTCAGAGCCTGGAAACAGCTGAAGTGCTGTCGTTAGCAGTAAGCAGCCAAAGAAAAGGAAGGAGAAAAAAATGGAGCCATTCTTCTAACCATATGTCTGTTCCCCAGGTCTGTCTAGAGAGTGCAATTACCAATAGATAATCATTCAATTTAGAAATGTTAGACCCTGTAGGCAGCTTTCATGACTGAACACAAGGGATGTGCAATATTAAACAGTTACTCTGCCTCAAGAGATAATTCTCAGTAACAGTGGGTCAGAAATCATGACTGCAATCGAATTCAGGTTTTACATCTTGGTCCAATAAAAATATATCAGGTGCAGTTTAGAAGAGGAGTAAGAAGCTTGCATACAAGCAAACATAAACCAGGAATTTTCTCATCTCTTTTTTTGCCCATCTTTTTTAATGTTTGCCCTGCATTAGAGAAACAGGAGGCTGGGGCCTTTTGCCTCTTTGCCATGTTGACTTTATTGCAAGGTGTGTAGGGGTGTCTCAGCC
>WEIT01037752.1:163-10902 GCA_013389985.1 Dryoscopus gambensis
GCTTGATCAGAGGAGCTTATTGTATTTATCATGTTCCAGTTTACATTTTTCAGTGTTTGCTTAATGATTAGACACTTAAGGAGATCTATTTATTTACAGCACTGTGTGTGATCTCTGCAGTGTCACATATCATAGACGAGTGTAAAGGCATTTGAAAATATATTACAGAAAGCTTTGGTTAGGTATTTCTTGGTATGTTTTTCTGCAGGGTGTAAAATTGGAATGTTAACCTAACCTAAATTTTAATGGTTTTTACTTAGAGTGGATACTTTTTCTTTCTATCAGTAAGACAAGTGTTTGTAAATACATGCTTCTTTTTTTTCGTCTGATGACTTCAATAGGTGCCCAATTATTTACCATTCGAAGTCATTGTTACTAAATCAGTTTTACAAATTTGTGAGATGAGGCTCCTGTACACTAAACAGATTGTGATACAGCTGGGGAACAGTGGGAATTTTCAGTGGAATGATATCTTTTTGAAGTAACTTGGCCTGAGTAAGACAGAAATAGAAGCAGTGAGCCCATGATGTGGTTACGTAATGGAGACGTAATGAAGAGTGTGATTAAAATAAGTACTATGCATAAAACCAGTTCCAAATATCTTACCCACTAGAGAAAACAATATTCCACTGAGAGAAAACAATATTCAACCTGATTTAAATTTAGGATTTTTTGAGTGACAGATACAGGAAAATCAGATTAGGCACCCCAGACCGGCCCGATTTCAGCAAGCCAGTGTAACTCTGCAGCAGCAGTAAGTGCTGAGTCAAGCTGGACCAAGGAAAGAAAAGCTTGCTCAGTNACTTAATCTGTCCTTTACTGTATGCAAATATAGAATTTTCCAAAGAAAATACACAGATGGTATAAGATTCAGACTGGGACCAGAGAAGAGCTAGTCTGACATCAAATGATTGGTCAAAGATAAAATCAGGTGTTCCTTGTCATTAACAAGCCAGGCTGTCATCTTTGTAATTATTGCAGCGTTCAGAACCATTTTTAATACACTGTTTAAAAGTGTTCAAGTCTTGCAACTTGATATTAGTGTATTTGGAAAGGCATTTATTACAGCTATTTTTGTTCTGTATTTATTACAGCTATTTTCATTCTCTATTTGTTTCACAGGGAGACATTGTGATGCTGACTGATCCCGACCCTAAAGATGAGAATGGAAAACCTATACTAGAGTAATTTTACTAATTTCATTATATATTCCCTAAACTCTGTTTTTGCTATTGCATTGAGTGTATACAATGGTACAAAGTTATAGAAAATATAATGGCTATTTTATTTGTGATAAATTGCACATGAAATTCCTGGCTTGTCTCACAGTGTAACAGTCCCAATTCTATACAACTTCACACCATGCTACCATCTATCCTCTCTAAATAGACTAAACTAAATATATACTTAAACTTGCATGCACCTACTTTCTTATTTTGTAATAATTTTCCATATGCATGAAAAAACCCACACAGTTTAAATTCTTTTCTTCCTTCTGTTTCTGCCTAGGTGAAATGACTAAATTCTGTTCTTTTTAAGGACAAATCTAAACAGACATTGACCATCCAAAGAATAAATAAGTCAAAATATAGTTTGATTAAAAAGTTTTAGAATTCTACAAACACAGTTAGCTCTTAGAAGCTTTGATGGTCTTAAATATACAAACATTTTAAATGAATTAAGTGAATAACCAGGACACTAATATGTTAGTATATCTGACCATCACAGAATGGATCACACTAGAAAACTCTGGCAAGAGAAATCCAGTACACGTAAACAGTTACTACTATTAATGCAAGCCATCACATTTAGTATAAAAATTTGCAAAGATCAAAACCAAATATCAGGGAAGAGGCATTTCTTTAATATCCTTGGGTCCTTTTTCACAAACAGTCTTGCTTCTCCAGGGACCATCTGAAAATATTTTTCCAAATACGGGGTTTTACCAGATCTACAATACCATGATTCCTCAATTTGATAAACAGTCACAAATACAGAAACTGTGGTTCACAGTGTCAAAAATTCCTTTGGGGATAGACAATTATTTCTCTAGATCTCTGTCAATGCAGAAGCTGTTGATTTTTTGTTTATATATTTATGGAAAGAACTCACAGTTCTTTTGCACCTACTGAGTTCAGACATTACAGAGCTCTGCTGAGAAAATAGGTTGCAGTGATTATAATTTTGAACCTTCCTTTTGCATGTGGGGTCCATTGAAAGGGTACAGATCAGGAGCCAGCATGAAGTGAAACTGTTCATATTTTAGAGCAGATTTTTTTTCTCCATGAAGACTGAATTTTTTGTCATTGTTTTGACAAAGTCCAAAACCTCCTGGACAGTGGTGGACACTGCAAGTCATGTTTTCTTTGTTAATTATTCTTAAGGATGATAGGGCAGTAATGCTTGCCCTGTATTGTTCAGTGATAAATGGTTTCGGTTCATTAGGCAAGATTCTTTTATTCCAAGTGCTGCAAACCAAAGTCAGTCCTCAATCGCTACAGAGATGTTTGTTCACCTTGTTTCTCATTCACTCTGACTATAAAAAATAAGTCTCTTTGAGAGCACACAGCAGTATAATTGACTTTATGAAGCAGCTGTCATAAGGGTTTTACTACACAGAATTGCATTACACCTCCTTTTAAACATGTTCAAAGTAATAAGTCTTTGTTGACATTCACCATTCATACAATTATATATCCTTTGAAAAAAACCCCCACATTACATATATATATATATTATTTGCCAAGATATATATATCTTGGCAAATAATATTCAAAGTTTGTCATACAAATTATGTCCATTTTTAAAAGTTACTTACAAGGGGCAGGAATGAAGGTTAGTTTCTTACCTTCATATTACTCTTTAATTTTTAAAGTCTATCTAAAAATCAGGGAGAAGGTTCTTTTCTTTTCTAACCAGTAGTAATCAGAATTTTCTCTAAACACTGTTATTGTTGCTATTATTTTAATATGGTAACTGATGTGCTGGGGTTTTTTTCTGGAATTAATTATCAATGTTGTCTAAAGAAAGCAAAGTCCTGGACACACTAGTTCTTTCAGAGAATGAATAGGAGGGATTTTTAGTTATGTTATTCTCAGTTAGTCTGAGAGGATTTAAACACATCTGTATATGTATTTATTCTGAAGTGTGGAGATAAATCCTAGAAGTAAATATGCTTTTCAGAAGCTTTAAAGACACCCCATGACATTGTTGGATCTTGGCTTGAACTGTCTTTTCTTTAATTTTTTCAGCTGAAGGAGTTCTTTCCCTCTAGAAATCATGTGTGATGAGGAGTGGCTGAGGGAGCTGTAGTTCTTTAGCCTGGAGAAAAGGACGCTCAGGGGACACCTTATCACTCTCTGCAGCTACCTGAAAGGAGGTTGTAGTCAGGTGGAGCTGGCCTCTTCTCCCATGTCTCAAGGAAAAGGATGAGACACAATGGCCTTAACTTGCAACAAGGGAGTTTAGATTAGATATTAGAAAAAAAGTCACTGAAAGAGTGATTAGGCAGTGGAATAAATTGCCCATGGAGGTGGTGGAGCCACCATATTTGGAAGTGCTCAAGAGATGTCTGGATGTGGCCCTGGAGGATATGGCTTCATGCCATGCTGGCCCTTTATGGCTATGCTGGATTGATGGCCAGATGGGAGGATGTTGAACACAGTCTTTTCCAGCCCTGACAGTTCTGCCATCCTGTTTCCAAAAACAGTTTAATCTAGGAGCAGACAGCTAAAATGAGTGCCCCTAAAAAACCCAGGTCCTTTTAGTATAGATTTCAGAAATTATTTTTCAATGACAAATATTGACCCCCTAAATAATCTTCACAGTAGTTCAAGGCAACCAAAGTCTCTTGTCTGCATACACCACAGTCCTCTTGCGTAAGTGGCAATAAGCAAATGTCAGACGCACTGGAAAGATGCATCATCTCTCTTGTGGAAATGCATGGGGGAAAGTGAAGAATAACTACACCAATCTTCAGAATACGGAGCAAGGTTTGAGGAAGGCATTGTGGAGTATCTTCTAGGCTTGGCTGCAAATAAATATTACTTAAAATAAATCAGAGACTAGAATATAGCCCAAATTAAAAGCAACTAATTTTTATGCCTTCAAGTGTGTGCTTTTCATGACTACTCGGTTTTTGGTTTTATTTCCAGCTTGACATGTATCTCATAACTAAACCACAGGAGCTAGGGGTAACATGTTTGTACTAATCCAGTTACAGCATAGGAAAAAAGTCCTGGCAATGTAATTATGTCCTTATACTTTCTTCTTGTGGTCAAATTTGAGCCTATGTATGACTATGTGGATAAACAGGTCATGTGATGGGTGAGCAAGTGGCTCAGGGGTCAAGCACAAAGGGTTGTAGTGAATGGGGTGACATCAGACTGGTGACCCTGTGCTCTTCAACATCTTCATAAACGGCTTGGACACAGGACTGGAAGGAGTATTAAGCAAATTTACAGATGATACAAAACTGGGAGGAGCTCTTGGCTCCCTCGAGGGCAGAGTGGCCCTGCAGAGAGACCTTGACAAAAGAGACAACTGGGCAGGCACGAACCATATGAAATTCAGCAAGGGCAAGTGCCAGGTTCTGCACCTGGGGTGGGGCAAATCTCGATGTACAGACAGACTGAGAAATGACAGGCTGGAAAGCAGAAATGAGCTCAGGAAAGGGGGCTGTCCTGGTCAGCAGCAAGTTGAACATGAGCCAGCAGTGCCCTGGCAGCCAGGAGGGCCACCCGTGTCCTGGGGGGCATCAGGCACAGCATCGCCAGCCGGGCAAGGGAGGGGATTGTCCTGCTCTGCTCTGCACTGGGGCGGCCTCACCTCAAGTGCTGGGGCAGGTCTGGGTGCCACAATACAAAAAAAGACCTTGAGCTGTTAGGGAGTGTCCCAAGTGGGGCAAGAGGATGGTGAAGGGCCTTGAGGGGAAGCTGTGTGAGGAGTGGCTGAGGTCACTTGGTCTGTTCAGCCTGGAGGAGTCTGAGGAGAGACGTCACTGCAGTTACAACTTCCTTGTGAGGGGAAGAGGAGGGGCAGGCACTGATCTCTTCTCTGTGGTGACAGAGACAGGACCTGAGGGAATGGCCTGAAGTTGTGTCAGGGCAGGTTTAGGTTGGATATCAGGAAAATTCTTGACCCGGAGGGCGATTGGGCACTGGAACAGGCTCCCCAGCGAAGTGATCACAGCACCAGCCTCACAGAGTTCAGAGTTTAGACAATGGTCTCAGGCACATGATGTGGTGCTGGTGGAGAGCCAGGACTCAGTGATCCTTCTGGGTCCCTTTCAACTCATCACACTCTGGGACTCGGTGACTAAATTGTAATGTGAGTGTCCAAAACCAAACAAGATTTGTTTGCTTTAGAACTGGTCATTGTCAAGTAGACCCATTTAACTTGCTACTTCAGTGTGGTCCGACATGGTAACATTTTACAATAAGTGCCTGACGGATCAAATAGAAATTAATGATCCATTAGTACTGTGAGTCTAAACCCCCAGAGGAGTGTAATTTTTTTGTTCATTTGGTTAGGCTCAATTTACATCAGAATTTCACTGCAAATAATTTACATTTTCCATAAACAGTTTTGATGGTGTTCATATTTTGTTTAAATTATATAAATAAAAAAAAATCCTTTATTTTGTGAACACCAAAACGCATAAGTACTCCTGCTTCTTAAAGTTCCCACTGATTCAAACCCCTGCTATAATGTCCTTCCGACAATACAGTGCTGTAAATTGTCTTGTAGCTGATTTAAAAACTATACCTTTCTTTTGGCTGCACTTTTAAACGTACTTTTGACACCAGGTTGCTATGTTTAGGATTGTCAAGAGGATGGAGTGACTCATTGAAAGTCTAATTCTACCCATTATAATCTTGCCTCCTGGTTTATACTATTTTAGAAGTGTTATTTGATCTGGAAGATAATTCTGTAACCTTCAGATTACTGCTGGGTGACTTCTGCAGAAAAGGAATTACCAATGCATTAAATTTGAATTAGCTTTGAGAAATCATGCAGATGTATGCACAGAACATTACAGCAATGCTGTCTCCAAGGCACAGCAGAATTGCCTTTATGCAGTTTTAAAGAATCACTTGAGCAACCCTTAAATTGCACACATAGTGAAGCTGAGACAGCATCTTTACTTTAAAAAAAACAAACAAACACGCATATACAGGTAGACAGATCAAATAAAGCTTTGAGAGTTGTCTTTCAGGGAAATCTGATCACAAACAGACTGCTGCTGAATGGGCCATTTGGGCTCAGACCTGTCATAGTGGAGAGCACTACTGCACACACTGTGGAAGTGTCACTTAGACTAATGATTATGAATTATGCAGAGGGTCACATCCTCTTACTTACAAGTCATTTCCACATTTTCCCTTTAGACTGCCTAGCCTAGTTCCATTTTTTTTTTCCTTTTGCTGCTGCTAACAAATAACACGCAGAATGAATTCCAAGACCTTCATTTATTCACATTTCATTTCCCTCCCATAACTTCAAGTCAGTAAAATGACGGAACAGTTAGAGGCAGGGAAAGAGAGACAGCTGCTGCTGGTGGATTAGGAAAAAGCTTCCTTCAGTTTGCTAGGTCACTGAGTAATGTAGGACAGGAAAAAGCTGTAGAAACTGTGTTGTTTGCTTCAGACTGTGTATTTCAAGCATTTATGCCAGAAACATAATTTCTGCATTTTCCCTATTCAGAAAAAAGGGGTATAGTTTGACATATTTTTTAAAAGCACTGCCATTTTGGAATCACTAACCTGACAACAGCAGGGTGCATGACCTTCCCCTGTCTTAGTGCTAACCAGGTAATCTACTGCACAGATGAATATGAGCGCCAGCATGGCTCATGGAGCCACTGTGGAGCAAGAGGTGTGATAAATATGGCAAATACATCCCTGGCCTGGCTGGGTGTGCCTTGGAATGTCCTTGACACTGAATAGGAAGATGACACATTTTGAGGGCAGCAGCTGGGCAGAAAGTTGTGGCAGCCAGGAAGAGGAAGGATTGCTTAGAGAAGAGTGTGTGGGAGGATGTTTTCCTGCCCAGGGACTTTGTCTTTCCCCCAGTGCTGCTGGGTACTACAGGGAAAGCAAACTGGCAAGTGTCCAGCTCCAGGACGTTTCTCCCACACAAGAACTGAAGGAGGAAAAAGACTATTAACTAGAAGGATAGCTGCTTTTCCTAAAACAAACATACCTCTTTCTAGCCTTTCTTTAAAGGTAGTTAATATGGTAGAAAATGCAGTTCATGCCTTAGCACTACAGAAGATTCCTCAGACTCTTTAACACTTTAACTGTAATATTTGTCTCTTAATGTCTACTGGTCTTGTTTGCCATTAGAACTTGAGAAAAAATTTGACCTGTGTTTTACCATGTTCCATTCATTCAGGAAAGAGAAATAAAAGCATCTCCCAAAGCGTTTCCTCCTTGTTAGGTTATGACTGTGTTTAATATCTATGCCTCAGAACAAAATGTTCAATGGATGAAGTATTATATTTGTACTGCCTGGAATGGGATTTGGCTGAACAGATATGTATTGGCTACACGGTACTTAGCTCAGCTGTTTAGAGCAAGGTGCTGATAACACCAAGGTTGTGGGTTTGATCCCTGTACAGACCACTCAATGATCCTTGTGGGCTCCTTCCAGCTCAGAATATTCTGTGGTTCTGTGAAGTGTTCTGTCTTCCAAGACTGTATAAAATTTAAGTTATATTTGATTTATAAAGTACTGATACTCTCTTATTTAAAAACTTTTTCTAAGCACATTTAATAATGCTGTCAGAGACAAGTCAGTTAAATGGATTCCTATTCTTATTGCACAGAAGAAAACTGCATTTCCATCAGAAAAAACTTGAACTAGTGTTTAAATTTTGTGGTATGGGCCCAGAGTAAATAAATTTGGGCTTTCTGTAATAAAGATAAGGAGCACCTGTAACCCTTCCATATGTAAATGTGAGGGCTAATATTTTGAATAACCCACATAATGCTAAATGTGAGGACAGAACAAGAGGCTTGCAACAGCTTTTTAGCATTTGTCAACTCTCAGAATACAAGCAAACAAAAAACCCTCAAAACTGGTCACCTCTAGGAAAGTTGGAACTTTTATAAGACTAATTTGACACAATACTAAAATGCTATTGACAGTTACCACTCCATCATTAACTGAGCTTCCAGTTTCCCTACAGTAAACAGAATGGATAATCATCCGTCTTCAACCCTGAAGCGCCCTCTATTTCTGTTCTGCTTTTTTTTAAATGCCTTTTTTTTTTCCAGGTATTATTTTCAAACAAGAGTTCCAAGTCCTTTTCCCACACATTCTTTCCAACTAAAGCAGATGAACAACAAAGACAGAATATGTAATAGGCAAGAATGGTTTAAAAGAACCAGTCTGGATGAGAAGCTAACAAACTAACATTTGTCTCTCTTTTCTATTGCTAGATCAGATGTAATCAGATAGCTTTTTGTAGGTGTCACCTAAAAGCAAACCAAAAATTAACACGGATTATGAGGTACAGATGGAGAAACATGGCTAAGTCAATTGGCATTGCATGGTATATTCCAGTTTTTCAGTAGCTTTAAGCCTAGGATAGACAGGATATGCTGAAGATTACAAAGGTCTCTGATTCAGGAGATCACCATCTGAAATGTTTTTATCATTTACTCTTAGCTGCTGTGATTCCAATTGTTTAAAATATCTAGGGATGCAGCTAAACACTCTTCTAAATCCTCTTGTTCATAGTGACTGACAGAAAGTGCTTTTCATTTCCACCCTGTTTTGTTGAGGTTTTTTTAACTGAGGGGTTTATTCCCTCCTGAGCTCCAGGTCAAATGAGTGGGAATACTACTGATAATGCTGAAAATACTGTGTACTGGGGTTATGGACTGACAGAAAACGTATGTGAGAGCATATAGCATGTAGAAACAGACGGTGTGGTTATATTTATTTCCTTTAAGAGTAGCAACAATCAGGAGGCCTTCCTTCTCCCAAGGACATATATCAGTTGAAAGGAAAAGATTTGTATTTTACTTTTATACACACTGACTCTTTGATTCTGTGTTTATATTAGGGTACAAACCATGGTTATCCATGGTTATTCCAAGGGACTCCAGCATGCTGATATTCTGATCCAGAAAGTTAAATCAAATGGTTGACTTCAAAGAATATCTGATTTTAAATAAAAATAGTGAGTCCCATTATAGTAAAATACAACTTATGTGTATACAGATATAAATATATAAAGGGCTTAGCAGAAATCCCTTAACCATTGTTATGGACATGACTTCTTTGTGTGTGGTAAGGGAATTCTGTGACTTGACACTCTGCTCTCCTTCACATAAAATGCAGAACTTGAACTGTGCAGGTAAAATATATCCCTCTTTTCTCTTGACAGAGAAATGAACAGCATAGTGTAGCAGATTGCTTTGATCCATAGTGGAAGCAGACCATTACAATGTAATCTACTGAATAGATAACATTAATTTTTAAGTATGCTCTGGGTTTTTTAACTTCTTTACTGGAAACTAGATATAGTGTAGATGACTAGATATCTTAAATCCTCATCAGCACATCTGCCTATGTGGCCTTTCCTTTCTCTTCCAGCAAAGTGCAAAGATTGGGAAGAAGAAACTTGGTTGAGCAGAGGGTTGAAACAGCCTTCAGCACTGGGGATAAAGAAGCAGCTTCGCAGCTGCCTCAGACCTCCCATGGCTGGAGTGACCTTGCCAGTGTTGCCGACTGGACACAGTCTCCCCCCACCACCCTGCAACCCTCAGCCTCCCTTCAGCCCCTGAGAGCTCTCCCATGCTCCTTCACGCAGTTGTGCTGTGGTGTCGGCTCCATCCCAGGCTGTTTGGGGCACTGAGGGAGTGTGGCAGGCCCCAAATGACTCCAAGGAGGCCGGTGAGCAGGTGGGCACAGCAGCTGGAGAGCAATCCCAGACAGCCGGCAGGTGGATGGAGCAGCAGGGGGGCAACACCAGACGGGCAGCAGGTGGAGAGGGCAGCAGGAGGGCAACACCACTTTGTACTCAACTTGACATTAATTACACTTGTTGGAATCCTGTGTGGCTCCTAAGACCTTTTTTTGGGTGTTAAATTACAAAATATATTTGTTTAGATTCTGGATATAGCTTCCCCCTAATGACTGAAGACCTGGGAGGTGATTGGAGAGGAGGGGGAAGAAAGAAAACCTTCTCCCACTCTTAAGCTATGAAATCTGATAAGACTTTGTGTGCAGGATGAGCTGACAATTTGTTAATTTGCCGCTGACCATCTATGTGCCTAGGAAAAGCCCTTAGAGGCATTAAATGTTGCTGGCTATCTCAATGGCTCTATTGTGTGGAGCTCATTGTGAGGTTTGCTGAGGTGCCCAGATGTTTATAATTAATTTAGTGTGATTACTTCTAATTACTCCTTCCTATCTGCATTATCTTGCATTTGTCAACTTCATATGTAAGTAGCCCTACTGCCTATTTAGTTTAGTTTTCGAAGGTCCCTTTGGACATTCTTAACCTTCTCTAGTGATGACTAATCTAAATAATTGTGCTCTCTGTAATTTTTTCCCACCCTTTTCCCCAGAACATTAATAACAAAAACAGAGTCTTATCCAAGTACAGAAACATGAAGAATCCCATTGCAATCCTGTCATGATGAAAATTGACAATTACCCTTCCTTCCTTCCTTCCTTCCTTCCTTCCTTCCTTCCTTCCTTCCTTCCTTCCTTCCTTCCTTCAT
>WEIT01037753.1:1435-13224 GCA_013389985.1 Dryoscopus gambensis
ACTGAAAATTGGCACCTCTAGCTGCTGTTTTAAAGATGCGTGACTCTGGTTTATGTAACAGAGATTTCTGTCTATTGTACTGTTGTGTGTCTATGCCTAGAGTAATAAATTCAGTGCTAAATATTTGGAATTCAACAATCTTTTTCAAAAATTGTCAAGGACAAAGTACGATTGTTACATGGATTTATATTTTATAGGGAAAAAAGGTGGAAATAAGTCACCAGATATCTAAATACTTGGATATTATCAGTAAAGCCTCACAGGTTCTTTATTTTATAATACATTTTCAATTACTTGGATTAAAAAGCTGCCAACAATAAGGTGATAATGTTTGCATATGTCAAAAAATTATTCAAACTACTACACAGGATTCACAGACTTATGCAAGGATGCTGAGTGGCCGAGTGATAAAACAGCTAAATAAATTGTTTACAGACATAATATTAGAGACTAAATTATCTACTGCCAATCAACAACAAAATCTCTCAGCTGTTGTAAAAATATCTTAAAATTAGCATAGGTAGAAAAATAATTCAAAAATGCAATGAAATATTGACAATTATAAGGAAGAGAACTAAGATTAAAACAAAAAGCCATTATGTCACTGCATTGATCCCTAAATCTGGGAGTAGCTCAGGCCACTGTCGAAAAGGATTACATTAGAAATAAAAAGTAACTGCGAAGTGTGAGAAAGATGTTCAGAGGTACACAATACAGTTACCACAAGCATTCTTCAGCTTGCAGAAGAGGTATAGAAAGAGCAATTCAGGAGATGTATGAAAAACCTTAAACATACTGAGATTATATTAAGACTATAAAAAAGGAGTAATTATTAGCTACTTTTTAGAGGAACTAGCACCCTCCCCAAGGCAACAAGTTTACAGCAAGTCAGGGGAAGTACTTTTCCACAGACATGCTGAAATTATGGAATTCTTTCCTATAGAATGCTTTGCA
The DNA here is from genome assembly GCA_013389985.1 of Dryoscopus gambensis. Taxonomy (NCBI): domain Eukaryota; kingdom Metazoa; phylum Chordata; class Aves; order Passeriformes; family Malaconotidae; genus Dryoscopus; species Dryoscopus gambensis. The sequence continues at coordinate 2,390 of WEIT01037753.1, forward strand.
CATCAAACTAAAACTGTTTTCAAAAAGCGCGGAGACAAATTCATAGAACAAATGTACATCAAACATTAAGTTTTGTAGTTTGAACAAATAATCTTTGGCTCAGGAAGTTTCTGAAATTCAGATAGCCAGAAACTGAGTAAATTTACTCAGAGAAATAACACAATGTAGTGACTCCTAATCTCCTTCACGTATCCACTACTGGAAATTATCAAGGTCCAACAGTGTGCTAGATGGACCTTTGGTGTCATCTAGTCCAGAAACTTTAGCTCTTAGACAGGTTTTCCTGAGCAGGGTACTCTCACCTTTGTTCAATTAGGATTCAAACTACAATTCCATATTCAATAATAAGTATAGAGGACATTCATTTTAAAACATTAAATGATTAAGCTAGGTCATCCATTACTCTACAATTACTGTCAGCCATAGGCATAAAAGAAAGATTATTTCAAAACATTTCAGTATGGAATGATAGATTTCAATGCTAAATAATAATAAAAGTTAGGTAGCTACAAATGCTGGCAATTTAAACTGACTGAAAAAAAAAATTAAATCTTATCCCAAACAGAACTTCTTATTCCAACGAGAGAGAATAAGAAGATTCTTTGAAATGTTCTCCAAGAAATCATTTAACTATTGATTCACTGCTGAAAACACTTATTTAGCAAAGTGATGAGAGACACGAAGTTATTTAGTAAGTCAGATTGTTTATACAATGACACCTGATCATTTCAATTATTTAAATTATTTTCTTTTGTTAAACTTTCTTTAGCATTTCTTTTTCTAAACTGTTTAATAAGTTTTCTGTACCTCTGACATCCCTATGCCTCTATCTATGAGTTGTATTACTCAAAACCTTACAATATTTTTTATTTAGGTTTGGTTTTTTAGAAGGATATTCTGTAAATTTTGCAATTCTTCCTGTATAGTTTCTTTAGAGGCACCATATTATACTCCTCCTCTCAGCTACTGACATTTCTTATGATTACACAATGTGTTGGTTTTCCACACACTCAGGATAGTCTACCCTGCCATTCAATAGACCAAGCCCAACTCAGCCCATCCCATGCAAATGTGAACAATAATTGCATTGTGTAGGTGCGAGTGAGGCTTGAGAGCTTTGTCGCTCTTTTTCCTTCCGCTTTGCTCCTTTACTTTTCATTTTAAACTCGTTAAAATTGTTTCATCTAATCATCAGATGTCAGTATTGGAAAGGATTGTAGCAAAACTGAGATACAGCTTATTTTTCTTTCCCAAGCAATTAGCACTGGTATCTTCCTGCTTAATCTGTAGCCAATAAATGCATATATCAGCAGTACATTTATAAGCACATGGAGTTCCACTATTAATAGAATCCACAAATATCTATTTCAGGATAACAACTACCAAGCAAAGTAGTTAGACATGTCCTGGCAGTCTTTTATAGATACATAGATTTTTAATTCAGAAAGGACCATCTGAGCCTCACAGCTTTTAAAATAGGCTGTAGAATTAATGCTGCTATTCCCATTCTAAGCTCAAAAATTTAGAATGATGAAATCTTTTAACACCTCAACTATAACAAACTTGGACTTATATTATATTTGTATATTTATGTATTTATGTATTCCATTACTAACCATTGTAATTTATTAGGAATAGCTATGAACACATCTGGCAAGTGAAAAAAGCTGATTTTAATGACCAGACACTAATGTGTAATATTTTCTTCTGTTTTTATGTATTTACATGTAGGCAGACTTTTTGGGTTCCGGCTACCTGGACTGAGACTTCTAACATACAGAAAGCAGTCCTTACCCCAGGAAGACCCTGATGCAGTGATAATCGATTCATCTAAGCACAGCGATGACTCAGTGGCAATGAAGCACTTTAAATCACCTACAAAGGAAAGCTGTAGTCCTTCAGAAGTGGATGATACAAAAGCACTGATTCAACACAGTAAATGTTCACCTTTGGTTAATATATCTGGACCTCTTGACCACTCATCACCCAAGCAGCAATGGGACAGACTTTACCCCGATATGATACAGACAAGCAATCCACTAACCCATTCCAGATCAAAGGAAAGTATTTGTAGTATACGGAGAGCGTCTTCAGTACATGACATAGAAGGCTTTAATGTCCATCCCAAGAACATTTTTAGGGACCGTCACGCAAGTGAAGGTATGGTGGAAAGTCAATCACTACTCTTTGATGTTCTAAAAAAGGAATTATTTCAATTTTTTGTAGTAATAATCATCACTTTGTAAACAAATGGAAATATAGTCAGCTAAATATAATGACTCAAAGGTGCAATGAGGGCCCAAATACACCAGGCTTATGTACACTAAACATTGTTTTTCATTTCTAAGGAAACTAATAGAATCATGGTGTTGATCTTCTCTATAGGGAGAGAGCAAATGTTGGGGCCAGCATTCCTAAAGCTAATACTGGTATTTGGGGGGCGAAAAAATCAGGTGATCAAATTATAATTGCATGCACCATTCTCTCCTATACTTACATATATCAGATTGTCTTTGACTGTATGAAATCCTACTTCAGAGACTGATCATTCACTGATCCAACACTGAGACATGCTTTTTCTCTCATGCTGAAGAAAATATCCTCAGCAACTCCACTGACACGCTTTGTGTAATGAACAGTGAAATACTTAGTGAAATGGTGAAATGCTTAGTGTAAACTTCATTCAAGTGTGATTTTCTCCTTGTGCTAATATATCCATGCAATCAGCAAAAGTTACAAAGATGTTTCCTCTCTCTTCATTTTCACTGTCTCTCCTAAATACACAGAGTGTAGTCCATGATTTCTTCTTGAAGACAGGGAGTTTAAGAAACTTGGGAAAGAGCTTAGCAAACAGAGGTTTGAAAGCCCTGTGAATTGAGAGGTCCCTTTGAAAGCCACTTTCGAAGAAAAGTGCCACATATACAATGCTTTCACAGTTACTGATGGGCTAATGACTTGCATTACACACCTCTATATTTAGGCCAGATGACAAGGAATGTATAGTAATATTTTAAGATTCCAGAAACATATGTAGTGAAAGACTGTATATAGATTCTTAAATTAGCAGGAAAATTAATTTTCATTTTCAGTGATGGTTTGTTTATCTCTTCTTCACTGACCACAAGTGTAAAATCCCTTTAAGTTCTTCTGCTTTTTGGGAAGTTCACCTCAAGAACCCCTTGCTTCTACACATTTCCTAAAATATAAGTCTGAATGTTCCTCTGACACCCAGTTTAACCTGTAGAATAGCAAAACTGATCATTCCTTCTAGTCACTCTTCCTGTATTAAATATAGTATGTAAGTACTTTTTTTTCATTTCTGTTTCTTTTGGATCATGATTTGTTTTTTCCATTCAAATGAACCTGAAAATTCAATTAAATCCATCCTAAACCATACTTTCATCTTCACAGTAAGCCAAGATTTCAAAATCAGGAGGCAAAAATCTCTAAGGTTGAACTTCGGCATGTCCTTTGGACCTATTGCATAAGCTTTATATTGATTTAAACTTCCCCATGTATTTAAACTCATCTTTCAAACAAAACACATTTTATAATATCTGGTTTTTCAATTTCTATTTTCAGAACATTTTTAATTATAATACTTCCCAAATGGTCATTCTGCATCCAGTTATATATATACAAAAACGTGTGAAAATCAGTTTGAACATTAAGTGCCTTTGATTACAGTGGTAGAAAGCTGATGCAGAAATCACCACATAATTTAATACTTGCTGAATGGAGGAGCAAAAATTTTTATCTCCATTTTATGGGAAAATCATTTCTCAAATGTTAAGTTTTAAGGAAAATAGATTTTACTATGAGGAGCCAATAATCCAGTTGAATTCCTATGGCCTCTCATGTGATGTGATCATTTACAAATAGACAAAACACTCTGTTTTCACTCTACATAAACTAAAAAATAGTAGAGAATCAGGCCCTAAGTTTATGTCATATATAGCATTCTAGAAAAACTCAGCAGAAGAGAGGATGGCTCTCAGAAAGGCATTAGAGTTAGTAACTATCCTTGATGCCATCTGATTACAATCATGTTAGAATTGTGCACCTTATCCTGAAAAGACGTTTAAATTTATCCAGCAAGTCCTAATTGCCTTATTCAACAGTAAGCCATAAAACCCTATTATTGCTAAAAAATTTTTCATGCAAGTTAGGCAACCAAGATTCAGCTTAAATCATCTTCTCTGGGCTTGCAGATTCCGAACAGGGAGAATGCAAAGCCCTAAGTACAAGTAAAAGTAAATTACAGTCGCAAAGGGCTAAACTGTTACCAAAGGAAACATAGGGTTTAATATATTTTCCCATTCCATTTTTATTTTGAGTTTTCCCAAATCATTCAAAAACTATTACTCTATCTGAAAATGCAAGTCAGGATTCAATTTTTTCCTACCCTTTCCAGCTGAAATAATATTAATTCAATCAGTAAAGCAGAATGGTGAAAGACAAGAATAACATTATTTAGCTTAATACTAACTACAGTAATTTACCCGCAGTCAAATTTTAAGATGATGCAACTGAGACTAGAAATTATTTCATGTGAAAAATTAATTTATGTAGCCTAGTTGCGTATCACTTTAAAATTATCTTCATTGTGCCCACTATATGCCAAAAGATATTATGACAGCTTAGGATTTTAAATTCATTTGAGTGTACTAGATCAAATTCCATTCTAAATTTTCCTATGTGACAGCAAAAGCAGCAGGGCAGGAATTGTGTCTTACACTCACCACCCAAAGTGCAGCCAAGCCAGCCTCACCTGAAACACCAGCAATCCAGGTGTTGAGGCAGGTACAAGTTCACAGGGACTCTTCAGAAATTTTATTGTCTTCGGAAAGTGGACTCAGCAAGATCGCTGCTTCCTTCTGAAACAGCAGCAGACTTTTGAGCCTAACTCAACCTAATCTCCAGTACTGCTACAGATGCCTGGCACTGGAAGGCATTGGGCTGAGAGGAATTAATGCTCTTCCACACGCTGGGTCCAGTGGGCCCAGCTTGATGTGCTGTGCTCCCCAGTGCTCGGGCACCTGAGGAGAAGCCAGCGAGGCAGCAAGTGTGACAAGGCCCAGGACTGCCTCCGATGCCCCCCTGCAGGCCATGGCCTCTGTCCAGAGCAGGGCTGACCACTCTCCACAGGGACAGTGCTGCTGTGGGACAGCCAGGCCACAAATGTCTCAGCCTCGGAGGCGGCCTATCAGCCCAGCAGAACACAGGTGAATGTCTGTGTGAGCCTAAAGCACCTTTGAAAGCTGGCAACCTGGTCACAGCGTGTACTGGCACCAGGAGCGAGGCCCCATTCCCTGCCTCACACCCCTCAGAGCCGCAGCCAGGCAGGCGCACGACCCAAGGGGGCGGTGGCTTGTGGATCACATTATTATCACATGAGCCGGCATGGCTTTTACCTCTGCACCTGTGCGGCTTCTTTAAAGTAAGAATAACAACAGCAATAATAATAGTCTCCCTGAAAAGCTTTGACCTCATGAGAGGATTCAGGTGTGCCTGTGAGGACAGAAAGCTTTGCCACTGTTCCCCTGCGGAAAGGCACCCAAGAGCTGAAGAAAGGTTTAAGGTATATCTTTCTCCAGCACTTACTCAGAAGGGTATTGCTTAGCTTGCTGCCATGTTAAAAGCTTTTCCTCAGTGAATCTAGACAGGCGTGGGGCCTGGGGGTCTATGCTGAGCCTCCTGTGCAGCCCCACACCTATGCAACCACCCTACACTTCTGCTGTGGGTGCCTCAGCTTCTCTTAATTATGTGGGATTAATTACCTCTTCTTGGCACTTTTGTCCTCCAACCCACTGCCAGAGTTGTGGAGAAACAATTTTATCATGTTTCTGTTTCTACTAGTTTTACTGCCTGATGAACTACTCCAAACCCTTTTACATATTATCTCAATTGTCAGAGTGACTTCATCTTCTCTTAAAGTCTATGTAATACAATCAAGGAAGTGCAACAATATTTCAATTCAAACCATGCACACTTTGAAGCCGTATTTTCTGATGCAGGTTTTAGTTGTCTTTTTTTCTCTTTTTATTTACTTTTATTATGCTGAAAACCAGACAATGGTCACAATGTCAAAGGTAAAGTATACATCTACACCGTACCTTCCAGTGTTTCAATCAGCCACACTTTTTGCCATGTTACTTTGTCTGCTGTATGAAATGTTCAAATGCAGCATTCTCATGTTGACCTCTCTAGCACTAGGTGCATTACATAAATTATATTTGTTAAACATGTAGTTATTCCTGTAACTCTTGTCTCAATGCACTAACTACAAATCACTGGAAAAAGTGAAGGCATAGTTAAACAGCCTATTGACTTGATTATCTGTTAATGCAAAAAAAGGAAGGGAGGGAGGTAGAACATAGCCTAGTTACTTAACTCAGTTCTATTGTCCTTAAGCAGTCAAAACTTCTGTTGAAGATACCAGGAGTTTTACCTGTAAAAGGATTGTATGGAGACATTAGCAAATGATCTGTTGTTACAAGGTGCTTAGTTTTCAGTTAACTCTCTCAAAAATTAAATAACTGATAATCAGGACCCTTGTGGAAGTATCTTCACTTATTCCTCTTTTGTCTCTTTAAAACTAGTTTCACGTTCCTGGATGGCAGGGGGTATGGTTTCAAGCTTCCTGTAGCATCAAAATGTGCATGCATGAATTTCATTGCCAATTTCATGTTTAAATAATATTTAGTGCAATTACAAAACTGTTTCTTTTCACCAGCACTGAGTTACATCTTTTAGAAGCAATGTGAACATAATCCATAAATTTCTTCCTTCATTTTTGAAGATCACTTACTAAAGTGTTCAGTTTAATTGCCATATCTGTATCTGTGGGAAAACTGGTTTGTGACTTCATGCATGATGCAAAAAGTGTGTGTACCTGGTAAAACCTCTCTAAACTGCATGCAGTGCATGACCTAGATTCTGTAAAGCAGTTTGTGGACTACAAAATCATTGCATTTGCTTCATGTGTCTGTTGGCAAAATCTTGGGAGAAAAACATGCAGTTTCTGTGCTGTACAGTAACTTTTATAAATGTATTTACTGCTGGTGAAAGATGACAAATTGGCAGCTCAGGAGAGTGAAATCATTTCTCAATGCATTGTGTAAGCAAGAACAGTGAAATCCTACCACACAAATGGGGGGCTCAAACTTAACCTGAGAGAGTCTCCTTTTTTAGGCTAGGCAGAAGCAAGTCATTCTCCCTGCTTATTCAATTCTCTGCCTCTCTGTTGAAACTGTCAATCAGGGTGCCAATTAGCGTCAATTGTGATTGTGATTTGTTATGGCCCTCTTTTACTGCTTCCTGCTCTGACAGTCCACTTGCTGTCCAGTATGAGGTCAATTTCTGTCAGCCTGGGCTATACTTAAGCTAATACTGTCTTTCAGTCAATTACCATTGTCAATGAGGTGCGTTATACCTTTCACCACTTTCTAAAGCAAAAGAACGTGGGGGAAAAGAAGCGAGGTTTTATTCTCGTGTGCAATGAACTTAAGCCTAATATCATGCTCTAGGGCATGAGTATTCGGTAGCAAAAGAAAGAGTAATCCCCTTTGGAATGGAAGCAATAAAACATGTAAATCCCCGAACCCAAAAGTTCAATGCAATTTAAGCATCTATAAAGTTATTAATAAAACAAAATCTTGCCTAGTATCTAATCACAGATTTGCCTAAGCTATCTTACTTTCCTCTTACCTTTGAATTCGTAAGGTATCAAGAATTTTGTTCATCTGACGAATGGTTCCAACTTGATATCCTGCTTACGTCTAAACCAATTCAATACTCAGAAACTATTGCTACAACTAATAGGGAAGCAGGGCTGAAAAACTGCAGTCTGGTCATATGAACGTAGCACACTCCAGCCAGATTAGTCACTCCACTAATTTGTGAGGAGATTGTGAGCCCTGATATATTTTGAACACTAATTTTCAGTAGACTCGTGTAGATGATGTGAAAGATAGATTCAGGTCTCACCTGGGCCAAAAGGCATTTTAGTATCACAATCCCTTGGTGGTGTCCTCAGTACCAGGCTTTTTTTACCATTCCTTGCAGGTGAAAGGTAGTGCTTTCTTCCTTTTTCCAATGAAGCTGTACCATAAAAAATATACCAGGAGAAAAAGAAGGACTGTTTTGTAGTTTAATTGTTAGAGAACTCATGCACAAATTCTGGTTTGTGCCAAAACTTTTAGTCTAGACCATCATGCCCTCCCTTGTCATCTTAAATTCCTTTCTGCACAGTGGCAAAATTTGAAATGAAGTAATAGAGATTTTCTATCCCTGGCCCAGATTAACATACAATTAGCATGAGTTTAGGAGATAGAAAACATGTAAATATCCGTATCAGTTTAGAAAGGAAATCAAACATCTGCTTCTGCAAGCATTTGAAGCCAGGTGTGATGGAAAATCAGCCCTCACTTAAAGAATTTTGCCAAAAAAAAAAAAAAATCAGTACAGCCTAAAGCATTTCCCCACAGCCATCCCCAGGCAGCTAGTTGATTTGAATTTCATTCATTCACACATTGCAAATAAAATCAACTCTTCCACTGCTGACGTTGCAATTTACCCCATAGGCCTAATCCGATTCCATTGCCAGTTCCGGAACCAACATACACATTCTTGTTTTCCTCCCAGGAAGACAAAAGTAAACCTCAAAAAGCAGTACAAGAAAAAAGCATCACACTGTTGCCCTTAAAAGAATTAAGATGCTATAAGGTTCTCATGTGGATCTGAGAAATACCCTTCAACCCTACACTTTAGGTACATTGTTACTGACTGCAAGACCTGGATTTTTTCTTAAATCCCTGAGTGGATTTATGTCTCACTATCTAAACATCTTTATAGTTCTTTTTTCCAGTATTGTTCTCAAAAGCAACTTTTGCTTGCAATGAATACTTTTGGCTTCCCAATGAAACTTATGATGACAGTACAAAACAAGTATTCTTATCATTTATATTGCTTTCTTGTTCAAACAACTCTGTTCAATAATGAAAAGAATAATTTTAAAGGATATGTACCTCATGAAGTATGCAAACTCCATATTTTTTATCATGATGCACTAAAATAGTATAAGAAGTTTATTTATACTCTGTTAATATTCTACCTATGAATATCCCTATAGTTTCCAATATTTTGTTAGCAATGGCAATTGAAGAAACATATTTTGTGAGTAATTCTACTCAATTTTCCAGTTTCTTTGAATTATCATGTGAGCATGAGCAACATAGGAATGTGATAATAGAGCCTTTGCTAATTCCAGGCACTCTTATATAATCATGTGTCCTATTTCTGCTCTTATAAACAAATGAGCATACAGTCTTCATAGTCAGCCAGAATTATAATAAGAGCACACCAGCATTCCCAGTAACATGAAAACAAGTAAGGATAGCTGCATTATGCAATTTGGAATCCATTGACTTTACAAAAAATCTTGAGGCCTGTATGTAAAGGAAATATCATATTTATAGCCAATATTAAATTTGAATCTTATTAGCAATAAAGTTATTTTTAAAATGTAGATAGTTTTTGTTATTAACAAGTAATAGTTTTTAATGACCCTTTTAACATATCCCACCTAAACATTAATGATAATTTACTTCTCTGCATTTCTCAGATACTAAATGTGTGTTCTGATTTTTCAGGGCCTTTTAATCATATCAAGTCAAGTCTGTTGGGATCCACATCGGATTCAAATCTCAACAAATACAGTACAATCAACAAAATTCCTCAACTCACACTGAACTTTTCAGATATCAAAAGTGAAAAAAAATCTTCATCTCCTCCTTCTTCAGAGAAAGCAATTATTGCACCTAAGGTGAAAGACCGAACGCACAATGTAACGGAGAAGGTTACACAGGTAAGGTAATACACGTTATTTTAGTACATTTTCAAATTTTTTTCAGTGTATTCAATAGATTGTTACTCTTTTAATGAGTGATTTGGCTATCTCCAGGATAATTTGAAGGCTTTAAGACATTACTTAATTTACCTTCAATTCAGTTGCTTATGAGGTAATATACAACATTAGATAATACTGCTAACAAACAAAACTCTTCAGCTCTCTATTTTTTATTGGGAAAGAAGTGTAGTATGCACCAGATGTCCCAAATAAGACTATTAATTTCAGTGATTCCTGTCATTCACAAATGTTAGTTTCATTCTTCTTAATTTTTTCTCAGCATTATGAATTGCTGATTAGTGTAAGGCACAACATGATAAGAAATGGTAGGTGATTGTGCCACTGTATCATAATTACATCTCATAATTTCTGTTCAAGTTCTTTGGCTTTCCATAATGCTTTTCCTTGTGGGTATCTTTTCCACATCTGTACATCCAAAAGGCTGTCAAAATGAAAAGCAAATACCTTTGGACTGGATGTATGATATATCTTGTGAACAAGGCATATAACTGAAACAAAACTGAAAATAATTTAAGATAGCATATTTCTTCACTCTAAGACAGATGCAGTGCCCTCTGCAGTCAACAGAATTTTTCAGCTAACTTCAGTATTGTTACATTTGTGTTACAGTCTCATATGAAGAGTTAGCTAGCAATATGCAACATACTGAAAAAAAGTATCAAGAGATGACAATATCCCAAATAACTCTTATAGGGTTAGTAAGCAGAGGGTTGGCCCTTAAATGCCCAGACAGACTGAAAGATGTAAGAAGTTCTTTGTAGTAAAATGTAGATAGATATTCTATAAGGAAGTTCTTGCCAAGAGTAGCTTTTGACTTAGAATCATTGAATGATAGAATTTAAGATCATCAAGTCCAACCATTAACCCAGCACTGACAAGTCCACAACTAAACCGTATCCCCAAG
>WEIT01037753.1:17016-33279 GCA_013389985.1 Dryoscopus gambensis
TTTGCAAAGACACAATAGGAACTGATTTTATCTTTTGTTTAAATACTGTTTTATTGTAAAGCTTCTTACACATCCAGTTTCCACTGATGTACAGCTGCAAAGTTGTGAACTCTGTTGTAAACAGACTCATGAAGACTAGAATAGTCAGTATCTGTGCTTATTTTCAAAGAAAAGAGAGTGCCCATAACTTGTCGACAAATAACTGTTCCATTTAATAAAAGTGTAAATTACTGGTCTCTGTATTTTGTTGCTTAAGAAAAACTGTTTTGTTGCTTTTGATCACTAGTGTTCAGAGATTATTTATGTCCTTGAAATTCATCAGTCAAGGAATACAGCACGTGGTTGAAAGACCCAGAATGTATCTGTTGTTTCTATTGTTCCTGATTTGTCTCAATAAATGACTTACAGGAAGGTAAAACTCTATGATCTTTAAACTTCTTGTAATAATAGTTTTCAAAACAGTTTTATTATCCACCCACGTCTAGGAAACATATATATACCCAAACTGGTCATATGGCTGATGAAATGATAAATATATACCTTGACAGGCTACACAGAATATTGTGATCTGATTTGCAGACATGCTGAACACCCACAAATCTTCTGAAAATAGAGCTGCCAGTGAAAGGGGGAGGGAAGGAGTGTTCATGTATGAAGTGATAGACCTTGTAGTTTCACTGCATGTTTTTGTAATCTGGCCAGACTCTGTTTAGTTCCCCAAAAGATTAAGAAATAAGTAACAATATCCTCCCAAGGCCAATAAAGCTGTTGATATAAAAAGAACTATTATATGATCATGACTTCAAACTGACCTTCAGGTTTTCAGGCTAAAAGAAGACTACCAGCATCTAGGACAGAGAGGAGCAATATAAGGCCTAAAAATAAACGAAATTATTGATCTATACGTTTTCAGCAGTCTGATTCAGATGACACACTCTGCTGTTTACATTCTGCAATAACTCACATACACACAACAGTTCAAGGCTGTTCATTTTGCATTCTGCATAAAGCAGAAAATTCTGAATAAAGAGGAAACAATTTTGACCTCTTCCAATTAAGCAGCAAGATATACATATAATAGTGAAATTAGGGGGTAAGCAGAGCCAACATTTCCTAGTTAATGTATGGAAAGTTTAAATTTACTCTGAAGTGAGAACTTCTTTTTCTTGTTATTTGTCAATTGACATAGTTTATACTTTACAATAATGCTTAGCACCCTCATGCAATAAAATTTCATCTTTTATTGTTGTTATATAATTAGGCTTTGTAATTACCATAGATGTAACTATAGAAATAGTATAAATGTGTGTAATTTCATTGTCATTTAGAAGGTGTGACACACTCTGTGAAACAAAGAAAAGCAAAGAAACCATGGTGAAAACTAATAAAAATACCTTAGTCCCAGTGTGGCCATTTAAACCTGTGCAAAGGTGTCACCACAACTGGAAAGGAGTATCTTTTTCACCAGAGCAAATAGCTATTAGAAGTGCATGGAAGCAGAAAATAAAGCCCACTGTTTTGATCAGTTTCAGAAGAAAACATAGTATTTTCATTATAATTATTTACTGTTGCACCAAGTAATAAAAATCAGATTCACAACAATTGTGAAAGATAAAATATTCTTTCCTTACAGTAGAGCCTCTTCTTTTTGTGACAGCTGAATAGGCTCAGGCGTCTGAACTGCTGCAGTGTTTTGAGAAGATTTCACAACATATGGTAGAAATGGAGCAGTCGGAAAGCCCAGCTGCTTTGCAGCATGTAACCTGGATGCATCCTTAATTAGTCCATGTCCTTCCCCCAAGATCTACCCTTCTGAAAAGGGGATTACCTGATTTTGCTGAGTTAGGAAAAAGTAGCCACTATCTTCTATGAATTACACTTTTGAGTAATCAATGTTTTGTGTGGTCTCTTTGGTTTTACTGCCTTGATGCTAACATGGAATGAAGCATATGGCCTTTGTTAATATTAGATCATTTGCCAAAACATCATTCCTCTTCTGATGCTAAGAAGTGGGAGAAAAGAGGCTTTCAGACTGCATTGTAATTTGTTCTGAAAATAATGTGTGTCTAAGAATGGGTGTAAAACCAATACTCTACAAAGCAAGTAAAGCTGATTGAAATCAAGGTGCTGGCAGCATTTAGGCAAGCCTCATTTCTCTGGTCTAGATCTATAAACATCCGAACTCCCACTTCATGGTGGATTGACCTTGGAAGTTTCTAAACTTGGTAGGTTACTCTGCTGAAACCAACAGTTTTGACACCCACCAGAACAGTCTCACCATGAACTGCAAGTCAAGCCCCACTAAGATCCAGAGAACTGTGAGAATCCTGTGATGCATTTGGCATGCACCGTCTGGAATAATAGCTTTCACACACGCAGTTATGGTTGCCTTGAAACAGCTATGAAAGAAGTCACAGTCCCTCTTTCACGTAACCTTAGAACCATAAGAAAACGTAGTGCGGAAGAGACCTCTAGAGGCCGTCTAACCCAACCTCCTACTCAAAACAGCACAACTGCAAAGTTAGACCAGAGTCCGGTGGTTAACCACGTTAACTCAGAACACAGTTCTATCTTTAGGACAGCATAGGTATGTGTTTTCCCAGAGACAGACAGCAATAGCAGCTGACATATGGAAAGAGGAAGGGAAGAGGGCAGAATGCTGTGGATATCCTGGGTCACAAAGGGCTGCTGTTTTTCAAGAACACTGCTGGTGTAGCTAACGTTCAGGACAACCTCTTAGAAAGAGGCAGTCCTGGATTGTAGTTCCAGAGTATTTTGACTGTTACTCATCTTACATAAATGACCATCTGTTTAAAAATCCACAAAAATAACCCTGGGCACCACAGACTCAGTCTCAGGACTCCCTCCCTCTCTAAGTGCCCTTACCCTCAAATGGTCTGGATTCTGAACTCTGCTGTAGCGCCAGGCACCTCACATGTACATACTGAAGGACCAGTGTTAAATCTAGCCACAAAATGCCATAACCTGGAAGGCAATGTTTAGCATTTACCTGAAATTATATAGTCACACCTATTAAGAGTCATTTTCCTCAGAAAAAAAATGGCAGATATGCTCAGCTAAGAATTTAAATTCTTTTCTCTTTAATGTAATACTAGCTAGTACACAAACTGAAAAACTGTTGGGTTATCTAATAATTAATTTTTTCAAGGAAATTTGTACTCCCTCACACATCACTAATGAGAGAAATCGTGAATAAACTAAATTTTAAAGAGCAGAAAGTTCCTGCAATTTGCAGGTAGTATAATGATTATAAAGCAGTTATGTTCAAACACTGATTATAAATGAGATCCTTAAGCATATTAAGGAGAAACAGCAGTGAGGTTATTATTCTTTTGGCATGGGCAGAAAAAAAGCATGTGGATTAGTTGTTTTTGATGTACTGGCAGCTGAGGAAAATATTTTCTGGTTAGGGTTTGATAGGGTTTAGCATTTTTTTTCAAAGTAGCAGAAATAGTAAAAAAAAGCAACGACCATTAACCCCAGTCAGCATAATGTGTTGTTTGATAAATTCTGAATGCCCTCAAAATTAATAAGGCGAATGAGGTCATTTTTCTCATCTATTACCTATCATGTGTTAGAACTTGGATGATGCTTTCAGCTTGTAACTGGTAACAGGATCAATAGAGAAGGGCAAACCCAGAATAGTTCAGAGTTAATGCTTGTGCAGGGGGGAAAAAAAAAAAAAAAGGAGGAACAGTCCTTAACTTATACTGAAATATCAATAAAATCACAGTAAGGGAAAAATCAGGGATCAGATGTATGAATCAAAAATCAAAGGTTTGCTGAATTCCAAATATTATGTTTAGGAAACAGATATAGTTAATAGATAGGTACAGTTAATAAATGTGGAAACATGTATTTTCAAAGCATTTTTTGAGGTTTATGGTGGTATTGGTGTTACTGAACATAAAATTAATGAGCATAGCACTGTTACAAACCAGTTTAACACAGAAAACCAAAGGAAACTAAGCCTCTGTGAATAAAATGAATCGGACCCAGAAAGGTGCGAAATACACCTCCAAAAAAGGTGATTAAAACCAGTGGAGGTTAGATGTTGGTGCCGGAAAAATTATATATTTTATTTAATAGTAAAAGAGGCAAAGAGAGAGAAAGAAAGAGATAAGAAAAAAAAAAAAAAGAAATAGAGAAACAAGTGTGCGTGGGGGGTGGGGGAGAGGGAGAGAGTGTCAGGGCTTAGGTAGAAACATATCATCCTTCCAGGGGTCCCAACGACATCTCGTTGCTCCACTCCATCTGGTCTTCTTGGTGGTGAGGGTCCCCCGCTGCCGCCACCGAGCCAAAAAAGTATAGACTCCAGTGGATTAATATACCATTTGGGCCAGGTGGGAACGCCCAGGTGCCTTCCTTGCAGGGGGTCAGTTTGACACTGTCCCCTGCAACAGTGTGGATCTGTTGCATCATCTACAGTGTTCTGGTGCAGGGTCTGGGGACCCCTTGGGCGGGACCCTTTGATGGGCCATGGCACCCCCTCTGTCCTTCATGTGGATGCAGCTTTTCCTGGGGTGAAGGGGCCCCTGCAGCTGGGGTCCTCTGCACAGTGAAGGACGGGCGTTCACTGCCTCGAACCAGATGCTTTTTGCACCACACACGCAAAGCCTCTCCTGCCCCACACCCTTTGGTGTGAGGGTCTGTGTGCGCCTGGTAGCTAATAGCCCCGGGGCTGTGGTCTCCACCCTGAAGGTGCTAAGCAGGATCCCTCTGTGGATGCATTCTTCTTCACCCAGCCCAGACCTGAGTCACCATCTTATCTCCATCAACGAGTAGTTCAGTGCCTCAGTCAGACGGCCTATTCAGGGTATGGTGTTCTTCTCTGCAGCTTTTGTAATACAGTTTTCCTATAATAGGCAAAAGTGCTTCTTGAAGATATTTAAGCTATAAATTATAACATTCAGTCTCTGACAGCGTCTACAGTGTAAAAAAATACTATGAAATAAAAATCTATCTGAAATAAAGTACTGAAATTGTATGACTATTTAGTTGATATTCATAGTACGTAGCAAACTCAGAGTTTCTTCTTCTTGATATTTAGCTAAGACCTTAGCTAAGTCTGGGTTTTTTTGACAATTGAATAAATCTTGCATTGTAGCACATGGAGAAATTGTCTTTAAGGTACTTTAGGTTTATTTCCAACCATAAAATTTTCTTTTTTTACTCGAAGAATTGCCAGTTTTACATTAAGGCAGTATCTTTTTAAATGTGGAAATTGCAGTAACTAGTCAATATCTTGGAAGCTGGCACGAGATGGTATGTTCAGCTTCAGACAGAATGTTGAGTATACTACTACTAATAAATGAGAAACTTTTATTAAATGGGAAGAAAAGTTCTTCATTTCACAGCTTTGTGTTTTTTTCTAATCTAAGTATCCATCTTCTTTGAAAATGTTCTACTTTCTAAATGAATTCTATTAATTATGAAGAAACCTACTTTCTTTTGAAGCATAAGAACTGCTGAATGATATCGGCTTACATCTATACCAATTTGTTCTGTTCAAAGAAGTGTAGTTTCACTGGGTTTGTAGGTGAGTTCCAAATGGAAGACTATAACCAAAGGAGAATATCACCTTTTGCTGCAGCTTAGTTTCTAATGCTGTTAGTTGCTGGGTTTGGAATTGAGCAGAAAATCAGAGCCAGTGGCTCATGGCCATTCTGCAGAACTTGTTAGAGGCCAGCTAATTTATTTTGACAAATATTGTTAGGATAGGATGCAGACTGTAACCTCCTTCCAGTTTTTCAAAAAATGCTTGAAAAATAAGTTTTGTCTAGGATAGTTATTTCCAGATATATTGTGCTGTCTGTTTTCTCACTTCTTTACACCTACAATACCCAGGAAGCAAAGGAAACTGCAGTTTGCACAGTGTGATTAATTAGTCAATATATCTAGAAAACAATGAACATCAAGGCTCACAGACTTCTATCCTAGGCATTTTTTCCACTGGATTGAGCTTTCAGTGTCTGCAGTAGCACCAAAAAGATTCCCATATCTCCCTGGTTGTCACAGTTTAACCCCAGCTGGTGACTAAGTATCATACAGAAACTGCTCAGGTCCTTCCTGTACCCTCAGTGGGATGGAGGGGAAAATCAGGAGTCACACTAATACTAACAGCAATTGTAAACGAAAGGAGGGAGGAAGAGAAAAAGGGAGAAATAGAGACACAGAGAAAGAAGACGGAAGAAAAACATGTGATACAATAAAATTGCTTGCTGCCTGCTGACTGATGCCAAACCCATTCCCAAGCCATGATCAATCTCTCTGTGTGGTAACCCCCCTCAGTTTATAGTCTGGCCATGATGTTCTATGCTATGGACTATCTCTTTGGCCAGATTGGGTCAGCTGTCCTGGACATGCTTCCTCCCAGCTTTTTGTGCACCTGCTCACTGACAGAGCCCGGGAAACTGAAAAGTTCCTGACTTAAGGTAAACATCACTTAACAACCAATACATCAGTGCGTTGTCAACATTATTCCCATACTAAATCCAAAACAGAGCACTGTGTTAGCTACTAAGAAAAAAATTAACTCTCTCATAGCCAGAACCAGGGCTCTGGGTAAATCCATAAATAAAACGTCCTGTTCTCTCGGAAACATGAGCTTCATTTAGCATAACATGGGCAAGGTAGAGCTTCTCAAGGACTTACTTTTGTCTTACTGATTCTGTGCTATTTTTATTTTGTTATTGTTTTTGTTGGAGTACTAGAGTATTTAATGAAGAATCATCATGAAGATCATACCGTGTCTTGCCACAATTCCCCCAAACCAAAGTATGTTTTTGCATTGTAAAAAAAAATAAAAGTGTCTAAGGTATGATCCAGCAACTGGCTGAGCAACAGCAAATTTGTCTGCCCAATTCTCCATGGTCACAAATCCACATTTTTTCTTTGCCTAACCAGCATAAATTGAATGGATGGCCCTAGAAATCTGGATCATGGTTTTATAGGTTGGTTTTACTAATGAAATGTAATTTGTATCATCAGATTGTCTGCATCTATGTATGCAATCTGTTCCATCTACCCTTGCCAAATGGTGTTTTGGTTAAAATATTGATGACCAAATTTTATAGAAGTTTGGGTAATGCACTGAACTTTTCTAAAAGTGGTGTTGGGAGAGGAACTTGGGCAACCTGGGCAGAATGCTAAGACTAAATGTCTCCTTTAAGTGAACACAGATGGGATGTGCTTATTAGGCACAAACAAGGAGAGCCACAGGGAAGATGGTAATTTCTAAAGTAAGCTTTTCTCCCTACCAGAGCAGTTTCAATTGCAGTTCATACATTTTTAAACACTGTGGGGTCTAATTACAAAAAGCAGATTTTCTAGAAATAAAGTTTGCTTATTTTGCATATTATGGGAAAAAAATATTTTCCATGAAACTGAAAGTTAAACTTAAATATGAATATATGCATAAGGATCTTTTCTCCCTTTCTCCTGTACTCCTCACAGTTATGTCAGTAAGTACTGTAATCATAGAACCAAACTGTGAATGTAGCTACCTCATTTCCACTCCATCCACTTCAGAAATTCTTATCGCTTTTATGCTTTTCTTTATCTGAATCAAAGTATTTGACAACTAGCAAACCAGTCAAAATGTATAATAATGAAACATACTCTTTTTTCATAAATATTGTAAGGATGAGATAACATTACCAAACACAAAATCTGCTTGTTTTATTTTCATGCCCTGAACAGATGATAGAAAATATCTTTCTGATTATTAAAAGCCACACAACAATTTAAGTCCTTATAACAAATTTGACCCTTGATATTTTGTTTTCAGACATATAAATCCTTGTCAGCAGCTTAGTGTTGCCAGAAGAGCAATGAATAACTCACAAACTCACTAGGATGTTGAAGGATAGCATTTCTTCTGAAATAATATCTCATAGTGAATTTTAAAGAGTGTTACACATCTTTTAGTACATATTCTGTCATTAACTTTTGCTAAAAAAAAGTCAGTTGTAAATATCTTCTTTAATAATCTGTATATCCCTATTTTAAGATTTAAAGTTCAGTAAAGCACTTTTAGTAAATCTATATGCTTCTAAGTGTTACTCTGACAGTGCATTACCCACTAATGTAAAAATAATTATATACTGACTGGCAGGAAGAGGCTCCTGAGGTTTAAGATTATATACCATTTCTTAATATTTTCATGGAAAGTGAACTATAAAAATACCTCCTCTCTTTTAATATCTATCTTAATAAAAATAAATTATAGGCTAGAGATATTACATATATTCAATTCTGGTGAAACAGTTTTGTTTGATGGTAACATCCAATACATATTATTTCCCTGAAACCTAAAAATTGTACTTTGCAGACAGGAGAAAAAAGCTGTTCTACTACTTTAGTCACAGGACATGCATAACATTCTTTAACCATTTGAAGATTTTGAGTTGCTGTGTATGTAAATATGTTTAGCTGAATAAGATTCATGTAATTATTTGCTAACTTGGTGGAAGTTTGGCACTTCATGGCCTCAGCAAGCACTTAGCACTCTCGGGAAGTCCCATTGCTCTCAAACAAGCTTCATGTAGTGACTGATATCTGGAACAAAAAAATATTAAAATACACTCAGATAAGCTTTGAATTTCCAGGTTCCACCACTAATAACAAAAGTTCTGTTTCAATATCTACTTAAAATTACACTTGATGAATATGTGGACATAGTTAAAACAACAACAACAACAAACTTCTATATGAGACCTCATTATTATACTTCAAACTGTCTCACAGAGAATGTCTTAGCATTCAGCATTATATACAAATAGTCATACTATGTAATTTTAAAGCCTTTAATAAAGACAAAGGAGTCAGACAAGAAGACAAGTTTAACATTCCCCACCATTATTATTTCAGGAAATGTTCTTCAATAGCTGTCCTTTGAAAGATATGTAAAAATACCTTTTGCATGTAAAAATAATTTTTAAAGCTGATATATAAAAACCTTATATAATGCTGTGTTTGGAGGGTGCACCAAATCAAGAGCACTTCAGCTTTCTTTCAGTACTGGTGTAACCTTCTTAGTTGTTCATCTCTGCATAAGGAAGACGATCATCAAGATGACTGAAACATGAAAGTCCATTATAGTTGTTTGGGGTATTAGGTAATGCCTACTATCGGAGAGCCAATGTTAATTTAAATTCCATTTGTTCATTAATATTCGTGTAATATTTATTTTTAGTTGGTTTTAGATTCAGAAATCTCCTTAGGAGGTCCAGTCTGTCGACGTCTCATGGTAATGGTATGAAGAGAGAGGAAAAGGAATGAGATGTGCTTGCTAGTTATAGCTTGGCAGCTTCAACAGAACTAATACACAGGAGAAAAGAGAGACAGGAGAGGTTTCAGCAAGAGAAGACAGTTCCATAAAATCTATTAAAATAATTTTAATGCTGAAGTAATACTGCCTCATTTTTTTGAGTGCACTATAATTCAGGTTTAGGGTCAGGAGAAAAACAGTCAATTACAAGAATATGGCTTTAGCTTACGAGTCTGATTCATGTTTCTCATTTCTTTTCCTTTCCAAGTTTTTCCTGTCCAATACTGTTATTAGCTTTGTTGATAAAGATCTGAAAATTAGTTCAAAACTACCTGTTAAAAGGAAGAGATTGTATTGTGTATTTGGATTAGATCTGAAGAGATAGATGTTCCATTTCCTTCCTTTTTTTCCCACCAGCTACAATAATGTTTACAAAACAATTTCCCTGGTTCAGTTTCTTCTTTACATTTTCATGTAAATTTCCTATTTTGGTGTTGAATATGCTTTATACAATGAGTTTCTTAAATCACTATTCATAGTAGATATTCTATCTTCCAGCATACAAGGAGCTGATGTGTTTCTAGATTTGCTACATCCTTCCTGGCTTAAGGATGCAGGAGTGATCATCCACTCAGTTCTCAGGGCTGTGTGACTAGCATTGGGCTGCTGCTGGAGTGAGTCCAGCAACACACTGGCAAAATAATACTTTTTCATGTCATGTAGTATTTCCTAGAAATAAACATTTCAAGATTGTATTTGAACTGGTACCACCTTCCATAGTTTTATGCAAAATGTGTTATGGGTGAGATAAATGTTTATTTTAAAGTCCCCAAAGTGATTTGGGACTATATTTATAGTTTGAACTTTATTAAACGCTTATGAAATTCTCTGAACGTGAGAGGTGCTATGCAGTAGCTAACCGTGTTAGGACAGGATTTACTTTAATTTATCTGTTGCAAAAGCAGCAGTGACAAAACAGTATTTAGTACTGAATATAACTACATCCTTTTTAATATACATGCACTTCATATGAGGCACACTTGGTCATGAGATATAGCAAAGTATCATCTAATTTATTAAGGTTTGCAACCATCAAACTTCCACATCTACTTTTCACACAGATATCTATGTCCATCTACCTTAAAACTGTTGGGTTTCACCCAAGCCCTTATACATCTTTTGGTATTTTGTCACATGTAAACACTGTTCTTTGTTCAAATTTTCTGGATGTGCGGTACTTCTGTCCGAGATGAAAGTTCTGCTCTCATGAAGTGGTAGAATAACCAGGAAACCATACTGTTAATCCATGCAATGGTTTGACAAAAATATTTCTTTAACAATTCATGGTGGCATTAATCATTTATTATTTCTGCTATGATTTATTTATACTATTATGCTTCTTTGTTTCTAGGTCTTTGGTTTTTACTGTGTGCATCTGCATTCTTTAATAAATTTAGATTGAAAATGCCTCAGAACAAAATTTATGAATATACATGTTATAGCAGTACGGGTCTCTCAGAATCTCTTGAAACTGTACTGTTTGAATGGTAGACTCATGGAGTGATAGAATGGTGTGGGTTGGAAGAGACCTTAAAGATTATCTCACTCCAATCTCCCTGCCATGGACAGTGCTACCTTCCACTACTCCAGGTTGCTCACGCCCCATCCAGGCTGGCCGTGACTACTGACAGAGATGAGGCATCCACAATTTCTCTGAGCAGCCCATTCCAGTGACTCACCACCATCACAGTAAAGGATTTCTTCCTAACATCAAATCTAAACCTGCCTTCTGTCACTTTAAAATCATCCCCCCTTGTCCTCTTGCAAAAAGCCTCTCTCTTAGTTCCTTGTAGGCCCTCTTTAGATATGGGACAGTGCTAGAAGTTCCCCTTACAGCCTTCTCTTCTCCACACTGAACAACCCTAAATCAGGCTGTGTCCATAAGAGAGGTGCTCCAGCCCCCTGCTCATCTTTGTGGCCTCCTCTGGACTTGCTCCAACAGGACCATGCCCATCTCATGCAGGAGGCCCCACAGCTGGATGCAGCTCTCCAGGTGGGATCTCATGAGAATGGCCTAGAGGGGAGAAATCACCTCCCTCGACCTGCTGGTCACACTTCTTTTGGTGCAGAAGAGGACAACTCTTTCTGTGAAATAATTTTAAAAAATTAAAATAATCAACTAAATTTAGAGAAGTAAGAATTATGGTAGTGCATTGCTGTTGCAAAACAGCTTTTATGAATGTTTTCTGTTCATTATCCTTTAGGATACTTTCAGTTGTAAATATTATTGTCTCTACTTGACAGAAATTAGAGAGGTTAAACAACAGCTTGCATAAGATCATTGAGAAACTCAGACACCAAAGCAAAATTCCCAGATCATCCAAGACCTTGACTAACATTTTGCCTACATATTCTATTTTATAAACAAACCTGTACAGGGAAGAAGAAGGGTCAAATACTGTTTCTACATGTGATGCTGCAGAGCATATAGCAAGAGTCCCCTACACAATCCAGTTACCTAGTGAAGCACATGGCCAGTGTACTGCAAAGCACATGAACCCTGTTTGGCTCTTTGACACGTCATCCAAAAACACTGTGCAAAACAAGGTCTTTTAAACACAGCACAGGGCAGAAATTGTACCTAGTACCAGGCAGGTTTTCTCAAGGGGAAAGATGATAGAACTGCCCAAAAAAAAGATTTTACCATAAACAGTGTAACACAGTGTAAAGTGATAAGGCTTACTGAATCTTTTTTTTTATTAAGTAACTGTCATTTGATAGTCCCTCTGGTGCACCTCTGGTACATACACTTCCTTTCTCCTCTTTCTTAACAGAACAGCAACCAATAATAGATTTTCATTATCCTTAACTATATTTTCTTTCCATTTCAGTGAACTACTGTTATCTTTGAGAAACTGAAAGCTACCAAACAGTTCAGAAAAAAAATCTAAAACTGTTAATTTATGACATTTACTTTGATCTCACTCCATATTTTTCTAGGTATCTGATTGCAGCCCTTCTATAATAAATGTCGCCTTGAACTTGTGATCTTAGGAAGTGAACACATGAACCTAAAAACTATAGAAGGTGTTCACGAGCCCTATCTTCATGAAACACCTCAAGCAAGATTCTCAGAATAAAAAATTAGTTTGAACGAAGTCTTCTAACTTGCAGCAGTGCTGCTTCAACAGTGAATGAGATAAACAGGAACACAGAAAGTTGGATTTAATATCAGAGTTCTTTACTCAAAGGCAAATATAGTACAGTTTATTTAACCTTGAAATGTTGTCATTTTAAATAGATTAAGTCTTATCACCTTAGCATGCCAGTAATAAATACATTCCTGCTTTCCCCAGGAAAGCCAGTGTGAGGTGGTATTTCATCAAGTTTGAATACCGCTAATGTTCTTGAGAGAAACCAATGGCAGCTAGTATGACCTTTGCTGCTTAGCATTATAGTCTTCTTTTTGGTAAGATGCAAGGAAGCTTGGCTTTTTCGTCACGTCATGTCCCAAGGTTCAAAGATATTTTAACGCTACAATTCTTTGGGCTTGTCCCACTCACATTTCTTACTCTTAAAAATGTTTCATTCCCTAAGCTACCTGTTTTACAATGCAAAGTATGAATTTTATTGTCCAGAAGAGAAAAGTTAATACATTTTCATTTTACTAACAATGAATTTGACAACATCTATTTTAAGTAAGTGGAAATATTAAAGGTCTTCTGAGTGGATTTCTAAGTAGACTGAAGTCTTCCATCTAGTCAAGATGGCCAAAATTGGCCAACAGCAGTAGCCAAGCTTTGCAAGGATGTTACACAACAGCAAAAGGACAAATTCACCTCATATTCAATCAGTCTCTATTGAAACTGCCAACATAAAACTAAATAATGTATTTTCTCTTTTTTCTGTATGCGCAACTGTGATTTTTTTATTTGAGAAATGAAGTCGCATCTTCTTTCTCAAGATACAACAAACAAAATAGTTACATGTGCTTTTGTTTCCACTTCTCATTGCATGGGAGTAAGCAATGCAGAAATGTAAAGATCTGTATAATATTATGAATATGAAACTCACAACCATCAGTTCAGCCCTTCCTGTGTTGTATGTCTAAGAAATTATGGCCAAAAAAATGGGATACATTTCTGCTATGATCGCTTTTATATTGCTGTTCCCTCACTTTGTCCAATTGTTTGGGGTTTTTAACTAACTCAGTTAGTTAGTTTGGGGTTTTTTCCTAACTCAGTTTAAACCAATTTAGGAATAAATGTAACTAAAATTACATTAGGAGTCAGATTTCAGGGGAGTAAGTCCGATTTACATTATGCATTGCTCTGAAATGAAGCACAGTATCTGGAATTTTCAAGCAACAGAAAGAAACATGTGAAGTAAACTTTATTGTCCTTATTGCCTAATTCATTTCCTTCATTGTCTGAAAATCCAGCAGGAGAACAGTGATATAAATTTTATAAATAGCAGTTCCTTTGGCACATATACTCACAGTACTCAAATACTAAGAAAACATTCTTGTCAACTCATCAGGTGGCGGACTGAAAATATTAAGACTGCTAAGAGACTAAGCAATGCTTCAGCTTGCTGTCACCTAATGTGTTTAATGCATAAAGAAATAGCCAGCACCATTATTTAAGTGTAAGTCTTAGTTACAATACAAAAATTTGATGAACTGCCTCTACCACCAGCTCAGCAAAGTACTTAGTGGCTGCTTGAAGCTAGCATATATTCTTTTGAATAGCTTAATCACTTCTTTCTTCAAGTTCAAGCAATGGTTCTTAACCCTTGTGTTCTCACAGTTTCAGAGTAGAACTTGACTGTATCTGATTAGTGACACTTAGATTACTAAGGATAGGGTCTAAGGTTTATACAACACTTGCTGTTGGAAACTTAAACAGAAAAGAGTGTGCTGACCCTTAGAATTTTATAAGATTATGTTTGAGAAGCATGGATTCCCTCAGTCTTGAACAAGCTGAAATCTCAAATCCCAAAATACTAACTTTAAAAAGAAAGCAAATAAAAGCAGACAATATCACTGAAAAGATATTTCTCCTTCCAATAATCATTCGAGTAGAATTACTCATTTTAATAGGTTTTGAAGTAACTATTTTTCTAAATATAATTGTTTTTAATTAGCAGGAGAACAAGGAACAGGCAGAAGTAACTGGTGAAAAAAGGGTATAAGATTTCTTGAACATGAATATTGCCCAAATGGGTAATAACTGAAGGTTGTCACCATCTGATGTTTGTTCACTGGTCTATGTAAAATGAAGTGGTGATCTGAGTCCCATAGGATTTGGAGATCATTTGCAGCACAGAAGGCAATAATTAGCATAATTGCTGACAGTCCCAAACACTGAATAGGGGCAAAATATAATTTACCTTCTTATTCTTAAACGTTTTGTTCCTTCATGTCAGAGTTCAGTCAGACTGAAAGAGCAGCCAAAGGAAATTTGTTTTATCTGATGCTCACACAATGCTTGCTCTCTGCAACAAAGCAAACATTTCAGCTTCCAGAGCCAGCAAATTAAGCAGTGCTTACAAACATAATCCTTCCAAATAAAATTGAAATTCAACTTAGATAACACCAACAGATAACCAATCCATACTTTTAAAGGAATAATCAGCTTTAGGCATTGACAAAAGTAGAAAGATAATACTCCTGTGATATCCTTTGTCACACCTTTAGCTGAACTAGAGCTATAGCCTCAGTGAAATTTGTCTGTGCATGAAGGTTTTCCACACCACAAAACTCAAAATGTAGATAGCTGTCGAAGACACTAACAGATCTTTCTCTAACTTTTTTTTATTTTTGGTTGCCTACATTTTCTAATGAGAGTAAACTCTTTTGTCGGGAACGTAAACCAATGATAATAGATTTGCTTTGGGAGAAAAACACTACATCACTGCAAGAAAAGTCATTCACTGGCCATGAGCAGGCTGGCAAGGTTATCCTGTGGTGGATAAATGAATTCGATGATATGTTTAATAATGCAGATTTTATGGATATAAGATATGCCTCTTAATGTTTGCTACAGGGGACAGGAATCAACCCACTGTGCAAAATTGTCAATGAATTTATTAGACTTGGCAGACACCACGAATTTCACAGAAGTTTAGTTTGCCAAAACACCAAGTAATTGAAGCTTAATCCTCAAAACTACAATGAATTACTTTTAAAGTTTGTCCTGTATTTGTTATGTTTACTGGAAGCTGAAGTAGATGCACTGTTTGATTATTGATGTGGTATATTTCTTATTCTAGGTTCTATCCTTAGGGGCTGATGTTCTACCAGAATATAAACTCCAGACACCTCGCATCAACAAGTTTACTATATTGCACTATAGTCCTTTCAAAGCCGTCTGGGACTGGCTCATTTTGTTGCTGGTCATATACACCGCCATATTCACCCCTTACTCTGCTGCCTTCCTTCTGAATGATAGTGAGGATCGGAAGAGGAGAGAGTGTGGATATTCCTGCAGCCCACTGAATGTTGTAGATTTAATTGTGGATATTATGTTTATCATTGACATTCTAATAAACTTCAGAACAACATATGTAAACCAGAATGAAGAAGTGGTAAGTGACCCAGCAAAAATAGCAATTCACTACTTCAAAGGCTGGTTCCTAATTGACATGGTTGCTGCAATACCTTTTGACCTGCTGATTTTTGGCTCTGGCTCTGAAGAGGTAAGCTTAAATGAATTAGAAATCTTAAATCTTAATTTCTTACTTCACAATGGTATTCTGTGTATCCTAAAGTATTTTTTGCTTGTCCTTTAATAGGCTGCTTAGTATTTCCATCCCATCTCTTAAAGTTAAACTAAAATTAAATCTTCCTTTGTAGAATAATGTACAATATTAGCTTTCATTGACAAGAGCTGATATCATTGCTGAATCATTGGATGATTTAGCTAGTATTTTTCAGTTATACCACATTTGATACTGTCTTTAGAAATAAT
>WEIT01037754.1:8621-30156 GCA_013389985.1 Dryoscopus gambensis
TTTTTCTTACAGACCAGAAGAGCAAAGATTCTGGGGTCCCATATTAATTTCTGGGCTGTGAGCAAAAGTGTGTTGAAGCACTTATAAGTAATCCTGACTCTGCCTCCTTAATACATCTCTATTTTGTTCTGCTCCTATCCCAAGCCATTTCTCCATTTCTTCATACCTAAAGTGAGCATTTTTCTGTTTATGTTGTATGTTATACAAAAAACAAGACGAAGAGTGAAATTAATTTTCTTTATCTCAGTTTTAGTAGGCAATCAGAAGGAATTTTTAGAAACTTTGATCTCACCTCTCGCAGTCTTCTAACAGTTAACGACTGGATATGTTTGATCCAGCCAGTGCAGTGTTCAGGGCAAGGAGAGCACACACACTGTGAACAGTACCTCCACTGAATGTAATTTTTGCTTTCTACCAAGGTTGTGCAAGAAGTTTTCAGTAGGCTGACCATTCCATCATACCTCCAAAGATAAGATTTTAATGGAAATTATAAAGGCCTTATCTAATGCTGTAAAGCAAACATTTTAGTTGAATGTTAAATTTTGGTATTTGATCTGGAACCTAGTGGATTTAGGTACACAACCATTTATAAGACTGTCTTGAACCCTGGCTGCAAACTCAGAAATGAGGGGACTTTGAAACAAAGCAGCAGCAAAAGAAGAAATAATGCATGAAATAGATGTCTGAAATAGGAAAAATATGGAGCATTCCACTCAAAATTATTACAAATGGCAAAGGTGTTATTCTAAAGAACTATGCTGGGAAATGTTAATAACTGATACCTCTGTAAATAATTTACACATTTATTAATAAAATCATGCAAATACACACACACGCGAACTTCTGAAGAACTAAAAATATTACGTAAAATGAGCCTAAATAAAACAGAAGCAATCCTTGCTGATAGAGAAACTTGTTTGTTTTAGTCCTTACCCAGAAAGGTTTACAATCTGGAATAGCTTCCAAAATCTCGGACTAAACACCATTGGCAGCAAAAAGTGCTTTATTTTACCCGTGTCTGGTGTACTATCAAAAGTGTCTTTGAGGAGACAAGACCATTTATGTGCTGTACTTTCCAGCTAGATTACTGGAATGTCATCTATAGAAGATTATGGGGAAAGGTCCCTAGAAAGCTGCAGAGAGCACAGACTGAAATAAATATATTATTTTTCCAATCCTCAAGACCGACATCTGGTTGCATTTGAAGGTATAGCAGCAGAGAAAGCATTCTATAACTGTGAAAATGACCATGAAAAGTGATGCCAATTTTTTTTCAAAGAGAAGAAGAGACCACATTTACTATTTAATGCTATGGAAGAACTAAGAGGTATTAAAACAACCAAAAGGTAGTGCTCTTCATGCAACGCATTGACAAGCTGTAACATTCTAGAACACGATACTACGGATGCTAAAACGTACATAGATCCATGTAACAAAGGGACACATAAATAGAATAAAAATCTATGGCAGGTGACAAATTACAGAAAAATCCTTGAATCTCAAACAGATGGCAAATACTGGAGTATTTGGAAAAGTACTGCCACATGGTCTTGCCCTGTTCCTGTTTTCTGGGCATTTGATTTTGTCAGATTTTGGAGTCAGAATTATAAGACAGACGGACTTTTTATCTTACCCAATACTGTCATAATAGCACAGTGAAACACAGAGGAATCCCTGTATTCTCTCACTTCCAGATTTTCATCACCTGCTCTCTATACTATGTATGTACCCTGCAGTACTGTGTATGCGTCTTGTTGCTGTAAATTCTGGAAAGTTTTGATACTATGATCACAATCACGGAATTCGAAAAGCTGGCAGCTCCTTATCCCCAGCTAATTGTTCATTTCTCTATTTCCTTAGGATGCAAAACCCTGTGGGAGAAAGAAGACAAATGACTTTTTTCTTTCACTCAAGTGATGTGGCCTAAAAAGGCCACAGAAGAAACTCCAAGCTGGAAAAGAAACAGGCAAGAAACAGGAATACAGACAGAATAGGAGAATAAAAGCCAGAGAACACAATAAAACATAATGCAGGATCAACAGAATTAAAGAGTCACTTGGTAGGGGAAACCGTTTTTTCAACTGTGCGTACTTCTTCACATGAATCAACACAACAATCCTGAATAACAGTTTGTTTCCCTCAAAAAATTATTCCACTACTGCTGGTTTTGCAGTTCTTCAGCATCAATGTGACACATACACAAATCATATCTCTCTCCTTTCCACCGCATTAAGTAAATGCAAGGGCACAAAAGAAAGATAATGTCTTGCTGATTTTGAAAGCTTTTTCTCAAGAAAATTATGTACTGGATGTACATAATTACATTGCCTATAGAAAAATAAATACCTGTTGCAATCAGGTATTTGAATTCTCTTCTCAAAGTTATTCCTCAAAGACAATTCTCTCAATTAATACCAGTGCAAATGAAGCGAGGGGTGACTTAATTGCAGTCTTCCAGTACCTGAAAGGGGCCTACAAGAAAGATGGAGAGGAACTTTTTACAAGAGCATATGACTACATGCTAGGACAAAAGGAATGGCTTCAAACTGAAAGAGAGTAGATTTAGATTAGATATTAGGAAGGAAATCTTTACTGTGAAGATGGTGAGGCACAAGGCCAGGTTGCCCAGAGAAGTAGATGCCCCATCCCTGGAAGTGTTCAAGGTCAGATTGGATGGGGCTCTTAGTGACCTGGTCTAGTGGAAGGTGCGCCTGCCCGTACCAGGGAGGCTGGAATAAGATGATTTTTAAGGTCCCTTCCAACCCAAAATCTCATGGCAGTGAAGTGCAGATCAGGCCACTTGTGCATCACTTTTTTAACAGAAAGAGACATTAATTCATAATGCCCCTTTAGCAAAAATACAAAAATGAACAATGGCAATTTCATACAGTAATTTACCTAGTTTTGTTGTATAAACAGTAGAAACATCATATTCATTGCTTCTTTTGAAAGCATTTTACAGTTCAAATTAACAAAAGAATAACTTTAGGGCTCTTTTGAGAACTCCATGTGAATTTAAATCAGATTATTGTGTTGCTTTACTTCTCATTCAAGCTACTGTTTTTTTCTGCCATGGGTTTAACAGCAACAGTTATGTTGGCTGGTCAAAGCAAATAATATAACATAATGAACAGTGTTAGTTGAGAGACAGAAAAAAACAGAGCTGAAATATTTCTGTGAGTAGGGATATGAATAACAGCCCTCAGGAAGATTTCTGTGATTTCTTCCCCCCCAGAATACATTTGGTTTCATGTGGAATGAATGACTGATGATGCCTCTGGCTCACTCCCTTACATGCTCACAACTCATTAGACCTGTGAAACCAGTTCAACCACCTATCTTAAATCTCAAAAGATAGATTCTTACAACTATTTCTAGAGTAGCTGATTTTCTTATCTACTGAGTATTCACTTGTCACTTGTGTAAACGGGTATCAATCTGAAGGACATCAGCCTTCAGACCTGCATGTTTTTCCCTGTGACTCAGAGAATGACTGAATGACTCAGTCATTTTACATTCAGATGTTTTTACCATAATGGCATTGGTTGGATTTTCCAGTACAATCAGTACATCTGTGTTCGCAACAGGAATGTATTTCATAATAGATTCCTCATAGTGGTATTGTGCACTCAATTTGCAATGCTTGTGGAGCTAACTTTTACACAAAGAGATAAATGTTAGCTATGACACATGAACCAGTATGTATCCACTAGATAACCCCTGTTCTAACTAATAAACATTTTTCAGGAAAACTGGTAATTGTCCCCAGGATAAATGCTCTGGATTCTTACCAGAACATGACTCAAGCATGTTTTCTCCAACAGGGCTTGGAAAGCCATATGACATTCAAGGATTTTTTTGAGAAGTGATAATCTGCAATTCATAAAATGTGGAGGATATGGAGTTTTTAGCCACAATCAGACAAAAATAAACAAGAGAAATCAAGAGAAAGTTTTGTTTGGGATTTGGTGACTGGGTGACACTGTACAAGTATCTATGGAACAAACAGGTATAGCAGCCAGACTTTAATTTTGATAAACACAAGATATAACTAAAGATGCAAAAGAGAATTACAACATCACACCAAAAAAATTATATCCAAGGCATACATGGACAGAGAAGGATTCACTGCAGGTAATCTGGAGACACCAATCGCTAAAAGGAACCACAAAGTTGAGAAATAAGCAGTCATATGCCAAGGACATGCGCTTGAAATTTCCAGGAACTGAACCCTTAGAAGAGTGTGAAGAGCAGTTTGTGCTGAGCACTAGATAAAAAGGGATTAGAGCAGAGAATCAACCTCAGCTGTTTGATTCTGCTGCGGTCAGAGAAGTAAATTCTTTCAAATATACAGACTGCAGAAATAAATATTCAAGAACAGCATGGTTTATTTCTGTAGGAAAAGCAGCCTAGGGAACCCAAACTCTTACCTTTCTCAGTTGCAGAGGAATCACATTAGAACCATTCTTTTAGATAAAAATAAAAGTCAAAATATTCTCCATAGTCATAGAATCACAGAATCATAGAAGAGCTTGGGTTGGAAGGGATCTTAAAGATCACCTTATTCCAACCCCCTTGGCATGGGCAAGGACATCTTCCACTAGACCAGGTTGCTCAGAGCCCCATCCAACCTGGCCCTGAACACTTCCAGATGTGGGGCATACAAAATTTCTCTGGGCAACCTGTTCCACTGCCTCACCACCCTCACAGAAAAGATTTCCTTCCTAATAGCTAATCTAAACCTACTCTCAGTTTGAAGCCTTTCCCCCTTGTCCTATCACTACATGTTCTTGTAAATAGCCTGTCTCCGTCTTTCTTGTAGGCTCCCTGCAGGTCCTGGAAGACAGTTCAATTATAGTCTCTCATTCTACATGAAAACCATTCATATCCGAGCATCATGAACAATAGTTCACAATGAAACATTTAATTTTAAGAACCCCTTTTTTTTTAATACAATAGGATGTCAGAACTGACAATAAGTAGCCTGGGTCTCCACAGTCTGCCAGGAAGGAGCAGCAAATCTCGCAGCAGGCTGTACCTTTCTCCCCCTGGTGAGAAAAAGCAAGCTTCAACTTTGTACTTACCTGTAATTTCTGCAGTTCACTACCAGATAAATGCGAATCCTGCCATACAGATCATGGAATAATCATTAACCAGGCACTACTCTAAAAAGTTTCTTCTCTAGCAGTACTAAATGTATTATTTTAGCCACAGGGTATTCTGAAACTTGAAAGTTCCGTAAGTGACAAATCTCTTCTGGTTTAATCTAAGTTCAGCTATCTAGATTTGGTGGGGCTTTTGAACATTCTAATCAGCTATAATTTGTCAAGATTTAACAGGTATATTTATATTATACCTTGTATTCGGTTTATGTACCACACAGGCGTGAAATCCAGGCCTTTAACATTCTGTTGCCTTTTCAGAACTATACCTCATTCTATGATCATGCTCAGTTAATGATACGATACTCACCCATTGTTCATGGCTAATTACTCTTACTGTTCAATGTGGAAGCCTTTACCATACTTACATATTTATTTATGCTACAGCTTCTTACCTTAATTATTTGAACCTGCCATGAAGACAAAATTATGGTACTCCTTATTTCTATAATGTTTATCCCTGTGATACCAAAGGCATAGACAAATATATGATTACAACAACCTTGTGAGCTAAAAGGACACATTTTATATGGGGAATTTGAGGCACGGAAAAAAAATTCACATTTTATAATTACTTGCTTACTGTTCCAATTTGGAGAGATCCATTAGACCTAATTTTTTCAGCATACTTAGCATATATTCTTATCATACAGTTAAGACACAGCTCCCAGAGGCTTTCACTACAGCAACTTGCACAAAATACCATAGGACTCAATAATAAATATTTGTGGACAGTGTTAAAATTTCCTGGAAATCATTCAGTTTTAACAAGACACAATCTTTTGGATGTTTCCCTACCTCAGCCATTACAAAAGTTCCCACAGATGAAGGTAGGTATGGACAACAGCCTCCTTTACTTCATGACTCCTCAAAAATATTCCTTTAGAGATGTAGAGAATCCAGCTGGTAAAAGACTTGGTATAATAACTTTAGGCTATATCATCATACATACTCAGAGACTGCAGGGAGGTAGCCCAGGATACACGACCTACTTTATTGGTACCATTAACTAACATTCAAAGAAACAATGTATAACCTCTCTGATCTTTTAAGGTAGTTTTAAAGAACAAATTCTTGGAGTTTTTTAATTTAAAAATTGAAAAACAGTTTTCATCATATCATTTCTTCCTGTTTATTGTCACACAGAAGTCATTAACAAAGTTAGAACCCACAGACAGACTGCACAGCCTCAGTCTCTTCATCTCACAGGAGAACACATATCAACAGCAAAGTCTTAGATGCCAGCAAGGCAACTCCAGCAATGGGGTCAGTGAGGAAAAAGTCAGGCTTACTGCTCGCAGGTGTGATCTCACCTCTAGATTTGGGTCTAGAGAACACAGCAGCAACTCTGAGGTGATGGAAATGCCTTGTTTTTAGAGACTGGCTAGAAAGCTTCCTGGTGGAAAAGGACCTGGGAATGCTGGTCAACAGCTGGCTGACCATGAGCCAGTGTGTGCCCAGGTGGCCAAGAAGGCCAATGGCATCCTGGCTTGTATCAGCAATAGCATGGCCAGCAGGACCAGGCGGTGCAAACTATAATTAACTGACAACCAGACTTTATCACAGTAATAAGATGGAACATAGAACAAGAAATAATCATTTCAACCCAGAGCTTTTCCAACACAGGATGAAAATACATTATTAAATGAAAACTCATAAACACAGTGTAACAGTTAAGAATGGAAACATACACTGCTTTCCGTTTTCTTGGTGAGGTGAGAAGCATACCCTTGTAGTGGTGTCATTCTCAGGGGTTTTTTGGAACTGAGAGCACTTCAAGAAGTCTGGCCAAGAAGCATTTACCATACCCAGGACTGGTTCACAGCCTTCTTTTGCTGCCTCACAAAATGTCCTGCAGGGCAAGAGTACTTGGCTGAATAAAAGAGACAGAAAACAAAATTTAAAATTATTATTACTTTAGTACATTGTGAAAACTGTTTAGAAAGAGCAAAAAGAAGTAGTAATAGGAGCTTTTGACAAAGTTTGTGTTCTACACAGCTACATCCATACCATAACAGTGCTTAAATTTTCAACACAACTTCTTGCAGTTTGTCTAAGTTACTGCAGAACTTCTTAGGCTTTAGCATTTGCAATTTTGCTTTATTCATAACCACTCATAATGCCACAGAAATTTCTTTTTCCTAGTACACCACGTATATCTTTCTCTTTATGTCTGACTCTAGGTTGTACCTGCCCATCTCAAAACCATGGCTAGAATTCCATATTCAATCACAAGTAAGCGGCCTGAACTGAAGAAGTCTACAGTACCCAAAAATTGACTAACTTAGTGTTTCATTTTACAGCAACAGAGAGTAACATGGTACTATTAGCTGTGTAACATGGCAGCGACCACTAGAAAGGAATAAGCTGCCAGAGCTGCCTGACTACAATGGTAACAAAGAGATTGGTGTAAGCAAAATATTCACTTGCAGAAGTATTCTGAAGTCAGTGTGGTTGCTTTTCTCTGCTTAGTATCTAAAAAGACAAGTGTGCTGCCAGTGCTGTTACTGAGTTCATTACATACTCTGGTTGGAACCACTTTTTCAAAAAGGGTATCTTTAGACATATATTCTCCAGGTAATGCTAAGTACTTTTACACAATGGACTTCACATCCTGCAGTGTTGAACTTATCTCAGAAACAAGTCAAGAAATTTATCTCTAAAACTGTCTCTTGCAGCTGCCTGGATGGCAGCTTACTTTTAGCCTGGGAAAAAAGCATATATATTCTAAAATAGCACTTTTCATCACCAGATTTTTTTATTGTTATCTGTTGAAAGACAGAAAATTTTTGCACCAAAGATCACCTATCTGGCTATGTACAAAACCAAGAATGGTCCCACCTGATGACAGAGGAGTTTCCACTTATTAGTTCTGCACATCGTACTGGCAAACTAAGTTCATCTGACTTGTAAAGGCTCTTCAGATAAAGATGTTCTAAAACACCCTCCTGTTTTTTACAGAACCTATCTGATATGGAGAGAAAAAAGGGGAATAAGAACTCTTGAGCAGCCATCACTGCCTCCTGTCTGGAGCTTGAGAAACTCCTTAAATAAAGGGGATTTGACAAAGCAAGTGACTGTCTCCAGATATTTTTCAGCTTTCCATTCTTAGCTAATATCCTAATAACACTTCTGGTTTGACAGAGGCTCCCTAATACAGAAAATGCCAAAAGAAATGCTGCTACTTACTACAGAAGGCACTTGAGTTTCAAAATATCTGTGAGAAATAAGATGTCACGAAGCTAAAATGGAGTATTGATTTGATCTGTTGGTGAGTGATAACCCTTTATTTTATTCAATCTGATATGCTTAATTTAATCTTCTGTTCATTTTTTATAAAAACACAAAACATGCTACAAAACTGAATTACTGTGAAAAGTATTGTAAGCAGTGATTCTACCTCATTCACTGCTGCAATGGAGCATACCTGATGATCACAAGTAGTAATTTGAAGACAGTACATTCTGCTAAGTTTGTAAGTTTTTGTTCTCAAAAAGAAGTGTTAGTAGGGACATTACTTGAATTTAACAAGTCTATGACAGAGATCAGCTTGAGTTTACCACAGTTAACCAGTCTGCACACATGATTTCTATGAATGGGAATGTTATTTGAAAAAAAAAACAACCAAACAAATAAACAAACAAAACATAAAGAGTTCTTGAGGACTCTCAGATAGAGTTTCACATAAGTCTGGAGTATTTGATTGTGATTTCTGTTTTTCCTGACCCACACCTAAATCATTAACTTTCAAAGCACCACACTTCAGCTATAGCCTGACATTTAGCAACCAGGCAATAGTAATATGTGTATGTCAATTTCTTAAAATGTAACTATAAGAAAGGTCCATCTATATGGTTCCTTTTTTCCAAAGGTCTTTCAACATACTGAACATTCATTTCAACTGAAATTTTAAAAATAATAATAAAAATTTTTATTAAAATACAACTATGCAGAGTTATACTTACACATAATGGTTAAAAAGCTTCTAAAAATGTTAGGAGTAATTTTTTCAGAAGATCTATCTGCATATTGAATTCTTTACATCTATATGAGAAAAACCACAAATATAAGATGTTCACCTCATTTATTTAAATTAAGCAGTCCAGCATTTGAATATTACACTGCAGTGCAAATGTTTGGATATTGTATCAGATTCGCATGGCAAGGTTCTCGTAGTGGGAAGGATACAGGGGTGGCTCCTGAGAGAAGCTGCCAGAAGTTTCTCCTTTGTCTGACAGAGCCAATTCCATTTAGATCCAAGACAGACCCACCACTGGCCAAGGCTGAGCCCATCAGTGACAGCAGTTGTACCTCTGCAATACATAAGGAGGCAGGGAAAAAATCCTGTGCAAAGACAACTGCAGCCAGGAGAGAGTGAGAACATGGGAGAGAAGTAACTCTGTAGATACCAAGGTCAGTGCAGCAGGAGGGGCATGAGGTGCTCCAAGCACTGGAGCAGAAATTCCCCTGCAGCCCATGGTGCAGCGTGTGATGAGGCAGCTGTGCCCCGGCAGCCCATGGAGGTCCATGGTGGTGAAAATATTCACCTGCAGTCCCTGGAGGACCCCCCACCGGAACAGGTGGATGCCCAAAGGAAGCTGTGACCCTGCAGGAAGCCCACACTGGAGCAGGTTTGCTGGCAGAACTTTTGACCCTGTGGTGAACCCACACTGGAGCAGTCAGTTCCAGAAGGACTACACACTGTGGGAGGGACCTGCACTGGAGAGGTTCATGAAGACCTGCAGCCCATGGGAAGGGCTCACACTGGAGAAGTTCATGGAGGACAGTGTTCCATAGGAGGAACCCCGTGCTGAAGCAGAGGAAGAGTGTGAGGAGTCCTTCAGCTGAGAAGGAAGGAGTGATAGTAACAATGGGTGATGAACTGACCACAGCCCACACTCCCCATCCCCATCCCCCTGCACCTCTGAGGGGACAGGAGGTAGAGAATTCATGACAAAAGTTAAACACAGGAAGAAGAGAGGGGCATGAGGAATGCGTTTTAAGATTTGGGGTTTCTTTTCTCATTACCCTGCTCTGATTCGATGGGCAGTGAATTAAATTAATTTCCCCAAGTTGAGTCTGTTTTGCCCGTAACAGTAGTTAGTGAGTGATCTCTCCTTTTCCGTATCTTGATCCTTGAGGCTTTTGTTGTATTTTNCCTGCGATCGTTTGCTTATACAATTATAGACTTTACATATTAGCATATTTATCACAGATTTTCCAATGGGAGGCTCAGGAGGAGCCCCCTCGTAAGGAGTGACCCCCCTCTGCATAGATCTATCTTAGTTTACAGAACATGTTCTGGAGAAGACTTTGGGTCTGGGGCTCACTGACCCCCTAATTACGAAGTTTCTAAGATGTTTAGTCTTTTGCCTTAACAGAACTTTGGGTCTAAGCTAGTTATCGAATTTAGGGAATTACAAGTATGTGGGTTAAAAGCACTGAGGGTACAGAAAAGCTGCATAAAAGCGTATATGAAGGGGGATATGAGAGGAATATATGAAAAAGCAAAAATTATTATGGCATCATGCTGAGCAGCCAGGGTCAATGTACCACAGGCACTCACAGAACAGCAATAATTTGGAAAATACCAGTCTTCTAAAAGACAACTGCATGGTGATGTAACAAGTCAACCAGAATTTTCAGTCTCTAGAGAAGCTTTGACATATCAGAAAATATGGGATTATGCAGCAATTACTGCAATATTTGGCCCAGTTTCAATGTTGAGTCATGTGTGCTCCATAAATTAAATAATTCTGGATAACGATCAAGTTTAGTATGAACATATTGCTTAATCTGCTGGAGGATGAAAATATTATTAAAAGTCTTTATCTTGATTAGCCTTATTTACAGCTACTCAGAGACCAATCATTTTAAAAATAAACTGGCATGTCTTTGGCAATCTTACATAATTGATTTGGCATCAGTGGCAGGCACAGAAGCAGGTTATAACATATTAGGATGTGATTCTGCTCTTCAGGATATTAATAGAAAAACTCCCGAAAATGGGTTTTGATGAAAGAAAGAAAATATGACATATTTTTATCTCTGTGGTTGGCTTTCCCACACTTAATACCCACACTTCAGTAAATTCAGCTGCACAGAAATACTAACATTAAGAACTGTAAGGCATCAAAAGAAATAAAAATATTCTTTATGCTTTATTTAAAAGTATATTAAGGGTAGAGAGAATATATAACAGTTTTAAATTCACATAAGGCTTCTTTGAAGAAGCAATTTATTAAGAGTTTTATATTAAATATTCATTGAAGCAGGTATATTCAATACAGCATATACTCTGTTAACTGATTTTAAGTTTCCAAAAAGGTTACACACTGCCTGAAAGCAGATGATCTGATTTTCTCTTCATGATGATCACCAGCCTTCACTTAAGTTGGAACTCAAATTGCCTGATTATAATTCTACAGGGACCTACTCCTTATAACTCAGAGACATTTTACATTTTTAGACTAATTTTTTTCCGAATTTACTCCTTATCTAATACCGACTTCTCTTCTTTGCAATCACATTACCATGCGCAGGGCTCCTCGGCAGACTCTGTTTCTTAAGTGGTGGTTTTGAGTACTAGAAGTTATCTAAGAAATATACTACAAGAAGCAGTAAGGAGAGGGAAGATCCTCATTGCAACTGTTTTCCTCTTGCCGCAGAATTTACCACATTTTCTAAGGTTAGTTCAAGGTTCAAGTTAGCTAAAGGGTCTGACTCTCAACCTCAGCAGACACTGAGGGCATGTCTTTTCTGGAAGCAGCAGCATTGTATGCAGCTTTGGTTCCCAAACGCCTGGATCTGGTTCTGTGCAGCTTTCAGTTTCGCTATTTGTAAGAGCTGTTTTTAGGCTGAATATTAAGAGGTCAAATAACTGATTCAACTGAAGAGTAATGTGACCGAAAATAAGCAATTTTTTTTCTCATCTTGCCATTGAATTGGGTCATCCAAAAGGACACAGGCAAAGAAAGAATAAGATGTCAAGAGAGGGAGAAGTAGAAATTGCTAGAGCCAACAAAAGCATTAACTTAAATAAAATAAACAATTAACCATCCTGCAGGGGCTCCCCTTGCAACTTGGTAAATAGAATAATAATCTAGTGCTCATTATCTGTGGCATTTCTTTGTGTCTTCACAATAGTATCTCCACTGGCAAAAACACTGCTGTAGCCATGCCCTGTTGAGAAACCCATCATTGCAATTTTACAGGTTAAAACAACAGAGGGTAAATGATTTGCAAAAGGCTTAGAACCAAGTTGGTATGCCAGAGCTGAAAATACAGCACAAAGATCACTCTGAGAACGCACAACTGTTGGCTGCATCTGCTAAAGGTCACATTTGTGGCTCAATACAGAACCTGACTCAAAGCAGACTGATAAATATTTCCAGCTACTGCTGGTTCTCATTATTGTTCTTTACCCAGCTTCATCCCTTCAGTTGTTCCAGGATAACTTTTTCTGTGGCCACACAATAAGCTGTATTCAGGTACTAAGTCAAGTTAAAAGCAACTGTAGGATACTTTGCTGTATTGTTCATAGGCAGACATGCTAAGAATGGTGATGGATCTCAGGCCTGAGGCAAAATAAAGGAATTGGTAGTACAATTGTGAGCGATTACTGGGGCAGGGAGGATGAGCACAAGGACAAACTGAAACATGATGAAATTATGGGAAGAAGAAAACCGAGTTTACTCTTTATTTCTACAGCTCTGAAATGAAACAAGTGGAAGTGATGAGCTCACACACCAGCCTTTGTGAGTTCTAATTGTCTTTAATCCTTTTCATGATTTTCTAACAATACAGACTTCCACAAAATATTAATGTCAGAAAAAGAAGTTTCTACAGCAGAGCAAACACACACACCCAGGATTATGGTTTTCTAGAGCAACTGTTCTTGTGAAATCTTTCTCAGTACCCTCTCACAATACTCCAACATGGAGAGCAGCACAGTCACTGACAGAGTTTTATGAGATAAACTCATAAATCCCTCAATAGTACTTCTTGATTCATGGATTTATAAACAAATTGGTTGCTAATGTTTCACTTTCACACAATCAAGAAAATTATGTATTTTTATCTTTTATTGTTTGGTTTTCATTTCTAACTTGCAAGTTCATTTGAAAGTTTGAATTTTCTATTTTGTCTCTAGATAGGAGTTTAAATCTGAAGTTTGCTTCTTTGCATAATAAAATCTGAAAAGAAAGCAAGATTCTTTTAGATTTTTGTGGTTACTTCACTTGACAGAATTGTACTGAATTCATATAACAACATTTAAGGATGTCGCCTCAATTCCACATAAGGTTTTGTAACACTCAAAGCAGAGCTAGCTGCATTACCTCGCACCTAGTTTTTAGCTCAAATGCACGCAGTGTTTTCT
The DNA here is from genome assembly GCA_013389985.1 of Dryoscopus gambensis. Taxonomy (NCBI): domain Eukaryota; kingdom Metazoa; phylum Chordata; class Aves; order Passeriformes; family Malaconotidae; genus Dryoscopus; species Dryoscopus gambensis. The sequence goes on from WEIT01037754.1 coordinate 22,164, forward strand.
CAAAGCAGGTTCCTGGGTATAAGTACAAAGATTCAAAATTGACCTCTAAAAGGATAGGACCCACAGTCTGAGAAACATCTAACATCTTAAAGGAGAAAAAAGGACTCAGAGGTGAACCTGGCAAAAGGGATAGCAGCTCAGTTTCCCTGGGGTGGGAGCCTGAATAATGATTGCAGCTGTTTAGACAAGATTAAGGCCTTGCATTAATTGGCTGAACTGCGGGTAGGTCCCCACTCATCTGCCCTACAGGGACAGTATAAGGATTTACAGATACACTCATACACTCATGAATACCCCATTTGCTGTCATGAAGCTGGCAATTACAGATGAGCCACAGGAGGAATGCCCTTTCCAAGAGACTGAAAAAAGCCTGAGTTAAACAATGAGGATGAAAAAGATGGAGATACTAAATGAATTGCTTGCAGCATGGAAGAACAATCTGTTTAAAGGCTATGACAACAGAAAAGTGTCAAAATCAAATTAAAAGAAAAAGCTGGACTAGAATCTCTTCTGTGAGTCCATACAGATTTTTTTCTCTAAGAGATACATGTCAAATTAACTACTCCTTAATAGTTGCTATATGTTATGGCAACAGGAAAGAGACAGCTAGAATTATACTTGCAAATGTCTTAGAACACACCTGATATCCAAGAGTACCATACTTAACAAAGAGCTCACACAGAACTCTGAAGGCTGTTCAGACAGAGAGAGGAAATATAAATTCCTGATTCCAATGATAGTGGAACTGGGAACAAATCCAAATATAACATTAGATTAAAAAGACTCTTCTTATCCATCAAAAAATGAGTAAAGGAAGAAGCAGGTGTTGTTGAATTTCACATCTTCTGTGTGATCTCTTTCAGGCCTAGAAATGCTCTTCAGACAATTTGGCCAAACTGCATTGATATCCCTTAGGATGGACACATACAGTCTCTACAGTGCAAGTTAGAATTTTTAGTCAGTGTAATAATTTATTTTGTAGACAAAACCCAGATAAATTGTTATGACCAAAATAAGGAGTCACGTCTGAGTCAGCAGTGTGCTGTGGCAGCCAGGAGGGCCAACCATGTCCTGGGGTGCATCAGGCACAGCATTGCCAGCCGGGCAAGGGAGGGGATTGGCCCGCTCTGCTCTGAACTGGGGCAGCCTCACCTCAAGTCCTGTGTGCAGTTTTGGGTGCCACAATGTAAGAAAGACATTAAACTATTAGAGAGCATCCAAAGGAGGGCAATAGAGATGGTGAAGGGTCTAGAGGGGTACCCATATGAGGAGAGACTGGGACATTTGGTCTGTTCAGTGTGGAGGAGACTGAGGGGAGACCTCATCACAGTCTGCAACTTCCTCACGAGGGGAAGTGGAGGGGCAGACACTGATCTCTTCAAGTTTGTGACCAGGGACAGGACTTAAAGGAAATGCATGGAGCTGAGTCAGGGGAGGTTTAGGTTGGGTATCAGGAAAAGGTTCTTGCCCCAGAGGGTGGTTGGGCACTAGAACAGGCTCTCTAGGGAAGTGGTCACAGCACCAGCCTGACAGAGCTCAAGAAGAGTTTGGGCAATTCTCTCAGGCACATGGTGTGACTCTTGGGGATGGTCCTGTGCAGGACTGGGAGCTGGATTTTCATGATCCTTGTGGGTACCTTCCAGCCCAGGATATTGTATGATTATATGAATCAGCAAGAAAAAAAATCAGAAATCGGCTCTGGCTCCTCAGTCATTTTCTATGACAGCACAGTACGTCACAAATTGAGTTTATAATACCATAACAATCAGAAACTCCTGAAGTATACATGGTAGAGCAGAAGCATAAATTTTGCAATATTGCCACAAAAAAATTTATCAAAATTATTCAGTGTGTTTTGTACAATGACCATAATCAGTTGGGATGATCTGTCCTGACTAAAGCATTCAGCCCTTCCATATTTCTCTTACTGATCCCATCACTTGATTCAAAGACAACAGTAAAAATGGGAGAGAGGCACTCAATTAATTCATTAGAGCTTTAGTTCAGCCACGAATCAGTTTAAGTAAGTATTATTAAGTACACTGCTACAATTATGAGCTATTTTTCCGATCTTGTACTATCTGTCAAAATGACAGAAACAAAGTCAAAGAAAGTCAAGTTTCTGAAAATTCTTGCCCAGTATTCATTATGCAAATGATGAAGACACTGTTTATTTAGCTTACTCTATAGAAATTTCTTTTAAAAATCAAAACAAAACAAACTCTTAAAATGCCTGGAAATCCAGGTTACAAGATCTTTTGATTTTAGCAAAAAAAATTCACACTTGGGAAAGAGAAACTCTCACAGTGAAACAGAAGTCATCTGAATCACACACCAGTATTCCAATTACAGCGTTGCTACAGGAATTCTGGACTAACTGGAAGTAAATCACACACTGCACAGCTGCCCTAACTAGTTGTATCATCAGGATAATAAAGGCACCCAAAACAATATTGTACCCAAAGAACCGCCTCCTGTTTCCACAGATGACTGTGAGAGGTACCCTGATTTTCATGCAGTTTTCCAGAATTCATGTTTCCCTGTGCACTTCAGAGCATTGCTGAAAGGAAGACCTCAAGAATCAGACCAAGTTAAAACTTTCTGAGCTGCATCTTGTCAGGAATCCTAAAGAATCACAGACACACCTCTCACTCTGTGAGTGAGACTCAAGGATCCTCTCTGTCAAGCAGAAAATCCCTGTAACCCATTATCATGCTACTTCAAGTTCACATTAAAATTGCTTCACAAATACTTAAACCTGGCAGGAGCAAATGTCATCAATTTAAAGAAGCTGTCCTACCCGCCATCAGCTTGCTCCAGAACCTCTCTCCGCCTCTCCTCCCTAGTTCTTTGTGCCAGCACAGCACTTCATGCTGTTTCACAATGGATAACAACAGTCACTCCTATTTTAACTCAGATCAGTTTCCAAATCCAATCTGTCATGGAGCTGAAAGAATACTCTTGACAGGACATGGAAAAGGCACTGGTGAGATGGGGAATAACAAGCAGGAGAATAGGGTAATACTGATTCTTTCAGCACCACAAGCATTTTATACAGCATCCATCATGAAACAGTAGTCTGGAACATGTTCTCCAGAAGGGTTGTGAAACCTCCATCTTAGAGATACTCAAAATTCAATTGAGAATGTCCCTGAGGAGTTTCCTTCATCTTTAATGCTGGTCCTGATCCAAGCCAGAAGAGTTCCAGAAGTTTCTTTCCTCCCTACCTGCATAATCTTGTGATTCTAGTTTGACTGCCCAGCCTGTGAGCCTGTTGCTTACCACTCCAATAGGGTCTCCAACAGAGCAACAATAATTTCTGGCAGAAGAGACAAACTTGTGAGAGGTAAGTATGTCTCAATAACCGAATTCTCATTAGGTTTTGAGTGCAGATGGTTTATAAGTTATTTGTTAATAAGATGGGCACTAAAAGAAGTTAAACATAAGTAGAAAAGCAGACGAATTCCTGGAGAGTTCTTTAACCATACTTCAATCCAAAACCATTTTGTTTACTAATTGCTGCACAAGAGGGTGTACTAATATCTAGTAGAAGAGTTCTCTCTACCAAACTAAGATAAAATGTTACCTCATCTGTATGTTTCTGCTTGTGAGCCCAGATACACCAGGTCAATAATAAATGATCAGTGTTAATACTCCCAAAACATTTATGAAAATGCAAGGTTTTGCCAAAAGTTCCTATCCTATAATTTTTGCAATTTACTGAATTAAATAAATTTTATTTTGTGAAAAAGTATGTTTTTCTAGAAGATAGATTAAATTAGCAAACAAACATTAACAAAAAGCCATGCTAATTTTAAGAGTAGTTGTAAACAACTATTTCAGCTACAAAAATTGTAAGAAATATTATATTGCATGTGCAGGAGAATGACTTATGATCTCTAGCTAACATACCAATTTAGGAACCATAAACCACAGCTTGTAATAGATAATACACACAGAAAATCATTGCAACAACAACAATTGAAGGCAGCAGCTGAGCCATGACAGTTACAGAGATGCTTTCAAAGACTCCATGATTTTTCCGATGTGTAAGCTAGAAATTGGGGATTAAGTTCTTTAGGCATAGCCACAGGTACATAGACTTTATAAAGAGAAGTTCCCCTAAGGTAAAGACATTTTATCTTCTAATTCCCTTATCTCCCTCTTCTACAAGCCATGAGGAAGAGCTTACTACTTATTAGAGCAACTTCCCAAATACATTTCAAGTTTCAATGCTTGAATACTTGAGCACTCTTGGTGATTACAGAGTGCTTTTTCATAAACAACCCATTTTTTCTTTCTGTTTTTGCCCAGGGCATTATTTAGGCATCCAAAAAAAAGGTTAAATGGTGTTTTTTATCTTTTTTTTCCCCTCAAAAATTACACATAACTGGAGAAAGCGTCCTCTAAGATATGTTTATCAACCTTAAATATAGGCATTTTGGCCCACGCCACATCATTAGCCATGTTCTCCCGAGCATTCCTTGCAAAAGCAAACTTTGTATTTGTCACCTTCATACTGTCTAGGCTTGGGAGCAAGCAGTAGTGGCTCCTAAGGTGATGAGTATGACATGTTGACTTCATGGTCTGAGTTCTGAGTACTCCAAACTACAACCTTCTCATTAGCACATTGTTTTCTGCCCTATGAATAACAGTTAGACAAGACTAGTAATGTAACTCATTAACTGTGAAATTATTTGTGAACAACACAGACTGCACTGAGAAGAAAGGTATATCTCTAGAAATGCTATTTGATGACTGCTGTTTCTTCAAGATTCTTCATTTATTTATTGGCAAGATGGTCCACTCCAATACTTCAGAGAAATGTGAGCATTCTCTTCTTTGAAGTCAGATGTAAACTAGCTGTTTCTTAACTAAAGGTCTCATTCATGGCTCATGAAGAACATGTTATACTCATAGGACAGCAGAAATAAAATTTTGATTTTTGAAAAATTATCTTTCCTTAGAGCAGGAATTGGGGCTTAAGGATTTGTTTTCTTCTTGTTCCTTTCTCTGTGCAAATATTTCATCACTTTCTGAATCTGCATATTGTAGATTTTCTTTGATCCATGTATCTATTTATTACTTATTCAATTTTCCATTTCAAATCACCCTGATTTTATTCACTGTCTCCTAATATTTAGAAATTCATGTCTGTTCAGTACACTCACTGAAATGTGTTTTCAATCATGACTTTGCATATGACATCTGTTACTGCACATAAACACTTTCAAAAGTACACAGGAACTGTCTAGTGCTATTTTACCGATGCCTTAAAGAGACGGTTTTGCTAGTTTGAATGCCTATCCAATGTATTAGACCTCTCAACCATTTCACTTTCCTGTTGCTCTAAATTAGTTCTACTTCACCTTGAATTAGTGTGCTGTCAATTCAGTGGTAGACTGCAGCTGACACTGAGTATTTACATTGTATGGGAAAGACTTACAAAATGTTTCTCACAGCATGTTGGCTATCTGCCATTAGCAACTCTATCCTCAATATTTTACTTATCAAAAAATTACACCATAAAATCATTATCATTATAACTATTGGTTAAATTACAGTTAATTGAAGGTTATTAACTGGTAGAAAAGACAAAATGAAAGAAAAAATTATTTATTTGTTTTGCTGTTCTGGGCTTTTTCAAGTAACACAGACCTTGTATATTCCTCAGTTTTTCTGCTAAACTGTAATATATCAATTCCCTTAGGAGAATGCTTTAAATCAACAATGACAAGACACAAAAAAACCCCCCTGGCAGACAGAGAATACTATTTGTGTGGGCAAACATTTGCAACTTTATCCCACTCTCTCTAAAATTTTTGTGTGTTTAATCCTTTTTGACAGGATTTGACTATACATGTTTTTCGTTACTTGGATCTCCAAGGTTGTGTGGTTCAAGTCATAATTGTACTTAAGTGAACCATATCCAAATTTAAAAACTGAAGACTGGATTATGACTCAATTATATCCAAAAACAGATTTTATGACAGTGTGGGTTTTTGTACACAATCATTCTGCTGGATTCTGAAGGGCTGCAAGCCCAGACATGGCAACATTTAAAACAAAAGACATCTGATTTCAAACATTCTATGTATAAATCACTTCACCCACCGAACGTTACCTCTGCTTTGTTTTGAATTGAAGTTTCTAATCTTCTGTATCTCCTTGACAAACAACCATTGCCAAAAGTACATCTGGAATAGCCTTTGTGAGTCATGTTAAATTCCTTAGACTAAAGAGGCACCATCAAAAAGGAAGTGTGTGAAGAGGATAAAGCAGCTCCCTCAGGATGTGAAAGGCAGGACTACAAACTCAGGAAACAACTGGTAGCCACTTTATAAGCATCTGAAAGAAGCCTCCATCCCATGTGCCTGGGTCATGCCAAGAACTACACTGGAGGAGTCATGAGAAGAACATAAAGAGACAACACAGTGGGTGGTAGGAGAAAATTGTCCCACCTTATTCCTTGGAGACCTGGTAAGTGATTGTCACCAGTGCAGTAGCTTAATTTTTAAAAGTAAATACCACCAATTTCAACGAAAACATCTCTGATAGGTTTATGAGATTCTAAATGTCCTTCCAGGTGGGTTTCTCAATACCTTTACTTCAAAATTACTCCAAAGCTAACTTCACAAATGTGTAAAATTTAAACATTTCTTAAAAGCTGCAGAATGGCAAAATTCCCTGCGCAACCATAATTTGACATCTCCTCACAGGTGCATTATAAAAAGATAGTGTAAAAGCTCGGTGACAGGCTACCTATGAGACCATTCACTCAGAGGTCCTAGCAGCTGCTATTTTGTCTTGGCATATTTACCCGCTTTTGTTGCCGAAATTAGGTAGATTAAAACAAAACTGAAGTGTTCCAGTGGAGGATTGCCTATACAAACTCATATATATCCATATATAATTCATACACAATTAAACCCATTATGGACTTTGCATAATAGATATTGACTCAAATATATTCTGATAGCTTCCTGTTCAAAGCCTGAAAACAAAAATTCTCATTAGCTATGTAAACAAGATCTATGTGATCAGCCAACTTCTTCTCCTAAATACTTCAAAAGCCTCAATTAACTCTAGAAGGTGTTTTTTAAATAACATATTACTATTTTAATAAGTTTAACTGTTATAACTGTGATAAAATATAATTAATTTCACTGTCAGTAGTAGAAACAAAGAACATGGTTAAGTTTTGAGTGAAGTTCACAAAAGCAGGAAAAAGGAAACAACCACATCACTGGTCTCATTCATGGATTATACTAAACATGACAGACAGATATCTCTTACTCTATGAAGACAGATTCTCTTATTTTCTAACAAGACATGAATGAAATTCTTTTAAGATGTTGACAGCTTTTAATAAAAGACACAACACATATTTCTGGATTTGGTTTTTTGGACCTAATATTTCATCCTACTTCATGTGCACAATGAAAATTAAACAGAGTGCAAGAAATATTAGAAAGCATCAATCAATGAGCCTGCTTGCATTATGCAGTTATAGGCTGACCCACTATGAACTTCTCTAATGGTTTTGAATTTTTAAATTTAACATTTATTTTGGCTTTAAAATACACCCTTTCCCCCCCTTTTGAAATCTGAAGACATTGCAGACTAACTTTTATTGTCTTCTTGAATTGTGGAATCCAATCCATGTGAGTTGCTATAAATAAACATGCACTATATTGTATTAACTGACCTTTGGCCCACTCTTAGTGTCTTCCAGTGCTAAGGGAGAATTCACTATATTAAATTATTAATCATAACCAACAGCTCTGAGGACAGATATTTCTTACAGCAAACAAAGTACCAGTGTTGCATGTGGTGGTCAGAGGATACAGACTATTACTACCCAAAAGGACAAAGTTACTACTGGGAATATTTTAGAAGTCATTAGCTCAGCACACCTAGTTTAAGGTATTCTTCCACCACTGGTGCCACGTTTCAGAACTGAATCATGTTTTCTTAGCAGTGCTGCTGGGCT
>WEIT01037754.1:30981-47999 GCA_013389985.1 Dryoscopus gambensis
ATTCTCTTCCACTGCATTTCACAGTGGAGGAACTAGAAATCCAGGGATAAGGAAAAATGAAAACAAGGAGAAAGAAATCTATCGTCTCTTTCCCCTTCCAGAAACATCAAAGATTGTGTACATATATTAAAAAAAGTTCCTTTTCCCCTTTTTGTGTCATGTTTTGATTTTAGCTCTGCTAAACTCACTGATCCTTTTTTCAAATCAAACTCAATGTAAAAGTGCATGCACATTATACTAATGCTGTGAAATTATGTAAATGCAGAAAAAATATATGCTCCTTTAGCTTTCAGCATAGTTTATGTCACCCTGAACATATCCTGCTAATTTAATATCAAAAATGTATATTTAAAATACTAACTTTGCCAAAGGAAATGACTAAACAAATTTGAAGTTTAACTAAAGGCCATCCCACTTTATGACAATCCTATACATATCAAAGGCATTATTGTTGTTACAAAACATCCCATTTTGGCATAGCCAGATTGGATAAATTAGGCAGAAGAATTCTGGACAGGCTTCTTTAGGAAAGTAAGCCTGACTGCCCTATCACAGTTTTAGTTTATTCATGGCAACATTTTTCTAAAAGAGCTCTATTACAGTTGGCTTATGATGGCAGAAATGTTGTCAGTAGCTTGACAGACAGGAATTTTGCAATGAGAAGGTCACGGACTTAGGATCTTCCCTTGTCTGATTAGATGGAGAATATTTTACCACAATTGGCTCTAGTCACTGATGGATTTTCATTCCCAAATACCTGTCATCACCGTCACTGATGCACTCAGGAAGAGCGAGACTACAGCCAAACAGCAGGATGTGTTGATAGCAGTTGAGACGATTGAGATAACTGAAGAACTTGAGGAACTTTTCCATTTCAACGCTTTTGACAATGGAAAGAACTGAAGTTACGGTCGTGTAGTTATATGGCAGCATTTGGCACTGGCTGTTGGTGATATTTATGCAGGCACCTGTGAAATCAAAACAATATGCTTAGAACAATAGTATCACCATTGAATAGTTGGTTCAAAGCATGTATTGAATTGACTAGTCAGTATAATATATAAGCAATCCTGGTATCTCACAGGTAAGATTATGCTATCATAATGCTGTCAAAAAATAAGAAAAAAATGAAACCAGAGAATCTTAGCTTGGAAAACCAAATAAGCTTTTAGATATTTTCACAATTCTCTGACTTTTTACAAAACTGGACTAGAAATAACACAAAACCAATTTCTTTTTGACACAGTGTGGATACAATCAAGTTCACATGAAGTTGAGAATGGAAGTCACACAGACAAATAATGGGTTCTGAAGCTGCTCTGGCTTTAGTGTTCCCATAAAGACGCTCTTTTTGATACCGTTTTACTTTCACAAGTAAAAATTTCGTCAAGTGAAATTTCATCAAAATTATTCATGAGATCATCATGTATCTCCTGAGGCACAACTGCAAGATAGTCCCTGCCATGGCATGTGGCAAGAAGCACTGACATTTTTGCTGAGATCATGTGCATGGACTGCTTTAGACATTTTAAAATTCACAGTCCTGACAGAGAAAGGGCTACAGTTCCTTGGAGCTATCTGATCTTTTTGTGGTACTCCGTGGCTGGACAGCGGAGCAATGAACTCAAAATTCGTGGACAAGAAGAAGGAATTTTGTGACCATTATTAAAAAAACTGTTAAAACAAAAAAGAGACTAAACCCAGGACCTGGCCTTGCAACAAGACAATCACACACAGTAGAGTGTAAATAGTCTCTCTCCATCATTCTCATAGGCTTCCTTCCGGTACTGTAAGGCTGTAATTATGGGGAATAAAACCTAGTTTTGGCAATACCTATGGGAAGGTAAGAAGAGCAGTGAATGGGGATAACACCATGTGAAAACGCTGTTGATCAGAACAGCATGGTCCCTAATTATATGGGTTCTTTCTGACATTCATCTGAATAAAGAGTTTTCTGTTTATCACCAGCAACTGCCAAATGGATTGAACTGGTAAAAGTGCTTTTTTCTACTCAAACAATTGCCGTGCAAGTCTACAGTTTCATATTCAGTCCTGCTGAAACTAATTTAAACATCACATTTTCCCTTTCCCACTCTCCTCTTCAGATCGTTCCTATGGACTGCATCTGCACAAAGTACACTGAACTAGGAGGCTGAGCTGACTGGAAATAACCACCTACCTCCTCTCCCACAAGACAAAGTTTATGGCAGCCCCAAAGAAAAGCAACTAGAACTGCAGCTAAGCTTAATCAATCTTTTTCGTTTAAAAAAACGGAGCCATGCCTGTAATGATAATCAGGTCATAGTTCCTCACCCAGAAGTGATTGCTGCTTCTGCATTTATGAGGCCATGCAATGAAGAAGCTCTCTACATTAGCCTGCCTGCCTTTTCTCTCTTCTCTTGCACCACAATGTAATTTTTTGGTGGGCACAGGGTGAAAGGAGAGAAGGAGAGGGAAAAAATAACTATTTCACTTGGATCAGATAATTGGGTTCAAAATCTTTTTGGCAAAAAAGAGTTTTTTCCAGGACAGGAGACGGGCAGTGCAGCGGCAGGAACCAGAGGGTAAGATCAGAGCTGTTCAAAGCAGTGATTTTACACAAAGTGTCATTACTGCCCAGCAACATAAAGTCCTTTGAAAGGGTTAGGAATATTTGACTTGCACCATCAGAGTCAATTCCTGTCTAACAAGAAATAAAAGAACATATTTCCTCAAAAAATGAACTAAAAATTTAGTGTAACTCTTCATTCTTAATGCATCCATTTTCTCATTTGCACTATAAAAACAGATCTGGGATCCTTCAGGCCTCTAAAATGTAATGCAGCTAAAATAACGTCTCAGTTAAAGCTAATGTAAACCTGCCTAGATCCTAGCTAGGGTGTGTTTTTAAAAGGATTTTTATAGAAGATATGCAAAACATGCCTCTGTCTCAGGTATGCAAAGCATAACATAGGATGTGAGATGAGTATGATAGCCTGAAAAGTATGTGGCCTGATTTTCATATCCCAGGTCAAATTTGCTCAAGTTTCAATTAGAAAATAATCTTTTTAATCAGAGGAATTTTTACAGAATATCTTTAAGTAGCTTTCAGAAAATGGCACTGTGTTTAATTTGCACACACTTCGTTACAGAACTTAGCTTAGCCTGCCCTCAGCACTAATTTCACAGTTGCAGTCCATAAATTCACTGGTAAAGCCTCTGTAAATCCAAGGAAAAGTGGCAATATTCACCTGGCTCTTCCATAGCGCAAGTTCTACAAGGAATGAAATCTCTACAAGTTCAAACAAGGAATGAAATCTCATCTTTAATACTAAAATGTCTTGAAAATTTCTAAGAATCCCACTAAAAAAAGTAAAACAAAAGCGAACTCATCCAGTCTAACTTGCCTATGGCAGCAATTTGCAGGTTTCTTGATAGGGGAATGACCTACAGCAAACCAAGTTTTTACCAATCCCAAGTTGCCATGTTCCCCTGACCTTAAAAAAATGTTGTCACTCTACTTGATTTCACTATTTCCTATGTGAGCCATATGAACCTATACAATGCCTTTTTTTCTTCCTCTGTCCTGTTGACAGTAAGTGTCTGGTTTGTCAAGGACTTTTGCTCCACATGAAAGGAGTACAGCATTCCACCCAGCATCTGATTTTTTCAGCAAAACCTTTTTCCAAAACTCATTTCTGTCTTCAAAAAAAAAAAATTTAATTTACCATTACTTCTTTTAATTTATTATGACATCTTAGTACATTTTTCATTTCAATTAAAACAGAAGATGGACAGATTTTTTGGCCTCTCTCCAGCTGTGAATTTTCTCATGTACAGTCCACATAGGACTGAATATCTCACACTGCATTTCAGATGTTTTCTCCATAATTTTCTTAGGATGTATCCTTTGGAATCCACACAGCAGGGAAACCCACAAACTGTTTTCTCTTTATTTTAAGTATTGTGAGTTAAAATCAATTATTTCACAACTAAAGTGTGGTCTCTGCAATTTTTTCACACAAATGCTAACTTGCAAACACAATTTCCACAACTCACAGCAGCCTCCCTTTCCTGACACAAGGGATAGCTCGACTGCTGAATGTGTGCACTGGGTGACTCTTCCCTTCTAAACACATTCTCAGTTTCCTCCTGGCATTTTTTCCACACTCCTACTTGTTCTCCTCCAGGACATATTATACAGAAAACATCAACTAATCCCTACAGAACAGCTCAAAGTCACATTACACTACCAAAGGAAATAAAAAGGATACACACATGTTCTGGAGGAAACCCCCACCATTTCAACTAGTAGGAAGAGCGCTATTTAGGTACTCTTTAGACCTTTGGAAAAGTACATTTAATTGCAGGATAACAGATCTTAAGAAATTTAAGAAACTAATTGTATGGTAGTAGGTTAATAATATTGAAGTAGTATGGGTGTCATACTAAAAAATTTTAATACTACAAGAAAAATAAGGTCTGAAGGAATGGATATTTTTAATTACAACACCTGATACAGAGAAAATAAAGTATTATTAGCCTTTTTGTCAAAGGAAAATTTAGCCAATAGATAGTAATTGTTTACAAGGATCTTGTGGCCTTGATGGTTACAGCAATGGTTAAAACATATCACATCAACTTCCAGCCAAAAGCTTTCACTGTATTAACTCCTGTTTTGTCTTTCATGGTTGTAATTTATTTCCCATAATTAAAATAAAATTTAGATATAGTTTCTCTCACTTTATTTATCTGGGTTTCACTTCCTCTTACGTGATTTAGTGTAAAACTTGCATGCTTTTCTCAGCTTTCTCAGTACCAGTGTAGGTGGCAATGGAGGTGCACAGGCAGGACTCCATAAGGAGAGGCCAGAGCTGCCCCATGCCAGACACAGACGGCTGCAGCCGGCACCCGGCAGACAACCGCGGGGCACAGCTGAGCCCTCAGCCATGAGGGCAGCACCGCTGGGAAAGCCAAATTCTGCACACGTGAGAGAGTGAGGAAAACAGAAATGTGAGAAACAATCCTGTAACACTGAGGTGAGAGAAGAAGGGGGAAAGGTGCTTCAGGCACCACAGCAGAAATTTCCTCTGCAGCCCATGGAAGGGACCTGGGATGGAGCAGTTATCCACTCTGCAGCCTGTTGAGGGCTCCATGCCAGAGCAGGTGGCCATGTCCCTGAAGGAACTGCAGCCTGCAAAGGACCAGTGCTGAAGAAGGCTGATCCTGAAGGACTGCAACCCATCCAGAGGGCCCACACAGGATATGTTCCGGAAGGACTGCAGACCATGCAGAGATCCAGCGCTGAAGCAGGGAGAATTGTGACGAGGAAGAAACAGCAGAGTGGACCTCTTATGGACTGACCACAACCCCATTCCACATCCTCCTGTGCTGCTCACAGCAGGGAGGAGGTAGAGGAGCTGAGAATGAAAGAGTGAAGCTGAGCCTGTGAAGGAAGGGCAGGATGAGGGAAAGTGCCTTAGTCCTTATATTTGTTTCTTACCATCCAGTTCTGGTTTTAATTGGCAATATATTCAGTTAATTTTCCATGGGTCTGTTTTGCACCTGATAGCAATTGGTAAGTGATCTCTCTGCCTTTCACTCAACCTAAGAGATTTTTCATCTTGTTTCCTGCCTCCCACTATCCTGTGGAGGGGAGTGAGAGAGAAGGGCGGGTGGATATCTGGCAGCCCATAAAGAGCAATCCACTACAGTCTAATAAAAAATGTCCTTTCTTTCAAAATCCAAGTAGCATGAATGTGTAACTGAGAACAGTTTTTGAGACACAGCTGAGAACTGAAACAATTCTAAGTTAGTTTCAACTCATGCATTACTGTATTGTCTCTTTGAATACTTTACTTAGCCAGCCTAGATCCCACTTCGCCATGTCAGATTTGGATAATTTTTATGTGCTTCTCACTGCATGGAGGTGGCCATGGCAGGGAAGATAAACTCCATGCCAAGCAACCATAACTTAAATAGAGGCATCGGACTCAGAATCATGTGGAAAAAACTCAGTGACATTGAGAGAGGAAGACTCAGAGAAGGGGAAATCATAGGTCACCTTTCTGTACGGAAGACTAGACAGAAGCAAGGAAAAGACAAGGACACATCAAAGATGCAGTAACAGATTTATATCATTTGGATAATTCCCACTACAGGATAAAATTCTCATGAGTCTCTGTGTCAGGCTATATCGACTATATAAGAATATAATTCAGAGGAAAATACTACATGGACAGAAAATCAAAATTAAGCTGTGGAAGGAAATAGCTTTAAAAAAATCTAGAGGTAGTTTTTTTCAATTCTGATCAACATCTCTGTATCATTTGTACTATGTCCCCTGGTCTAAAACTCTCAATTCCTCCCCCAGTCTAAAACTCTCAGTTCCTCTAAAAAGCATTCTGTTTTGTCAGGACGTAATTTTGAGTCATGGTTCAAAATCAATAAAGAAACATCACAGAGAGTTTGGCTATACTACTCAAAACCTACCAGTCAATGTAAGTCACAATGTTCTTCATACTGTCAGTTTGGATCCAGTTCACTTGGCTTTGCTTTTAAATCAGATGGTTAAAGATCTTTTTTTTTTCATTTCTTTTTTTGCTTATCTTTAATAGTTCTCCTTCAAGACTCCTAAAAATACTTATCTTTTAGACATCTGTCCTGAATTTGCCACTGTAAATCATGAGACAATGAAAGCATTTCATGTGTTCAACAATTTCAAGCTCTTCAGTGTCTGAATGATTCTTCCAATAGATGTATTGGAGACCCCTGCTGTCTCCTCCCCAGAGTCTCTCCTATTCTGGACACAGTGGAAATTACTGTTTATATGACATAACCTCCCATGTCATTATATTTCCTTTCATATTCCACCTTTACCTTCTTTTCACTTTCTGTACTGCAACGTCAGCTTCATCCTATCATTTCTACAACCCTGTATTGTTAATGCAGTTCTTATTTTCAGATAGAGCTTTTATGTCCCTATTTGTGTACTTTCTCCTCTACCCAAGATCTCAAACATGATCTAACAATTATTACGTATAACGAGTGCATATGAGCTTTCAATCATGAGTGCAATTTACTCTTCAATACATCCCACCTTGCTTGTGATTCTTTGTTATTTTCTGCAACTTGGATTTCATCCAACTTTTCTGCACTTAAAGGCTTATGGTTTAGGTTAGATTATTGAAAATTATTTACACAAGAATTTAAAAAATACAAGCGTGTAAGCTATTCAGATACAAATCATTTGAGCCTATTTTAAGGCTCAAATTTATAGTGACTGGGGGTGCCTTTTTTGGACTAATAACTTAGTTCTAAAGAATCATAACACTCTTATGCCACTTGACCCTCAGTTCCATTTTTTCCCTCATGGAATGCTGAAACACCTAGAACACAAATACTGCAAATGTACCTTTATCTACACAACAAACTAAACACTTTTAAAATCAGACTACCTTGTCATCCTTCCAAAATTCAGTCTGTCTAAATGAATCACACTTGTTTTATATGCAGTTAAAATTATAGATGTTAACAAAAGCATTACAAATACAAAGGCTGTTCTTAACTTTATTTTCCTATATATTTTGAATAACTAACTGACTATTTAAGACTGCCATACCAAGATTTAATTAACATCATTAATTTAACGTCTTCCATTGGGTATCCAAAATGAAACATCCAGTTCTTTCTCATTAGAGGTGCACTATTCTAGTAAGCATTAGTTGGATGCCTCAAATCAGAGGTCACATGTGTGTGAAAAGTTGCAGAACCTCTCTGTCAGACCATGGGTAATTAAAAGAATTCTTAAATTTAGCACTGTTCTCAGGATTCTGATAGAAGAAACTGCTAAAAACTCTTTATATCCTTGTACGTAGGGATACAAGTTAGCCATAGACTACATGGACAATTTTTTTCAGAACTTCAGAGCACAAGTAGACCCTGTTTAAATCAACAGGGGAGGTAGATGCCAAATGATTTTTTTAAAAGCAATAACTTTGGCTTATTTTGAATTTCAGTCTTGAGGCTAGACAGCTTCTCTACTGATAGCATCTTTTAAGCATGTGCTGAAGTGCTGTCTGAATAGGAATGAGGTTAGCATATGCTCAAGTGTTGTTCTAAATAGTTGCCTTCCCTTTTTAAATATGTCACTCTCTTGACATCTGTAGCTCCTTGACATTTAATGTGAACCAAGACACATTGTCACCATAATACTGGAAAAATAAAAAATTTGCTAAAGAGACATCTGTAAATGAAGAAGGTTCCAAATTCTTCATGACAAGGAGAGCAGAGTGAAAAAATTGAAGTAACACAATGAACGAAGAAGAGTTGAATGTCTACTTATCTGTGGTTCCTGCTAGGATTCTCTTCAATTGCACATATTCCTTCCGTATATATTCAGGTGCATTTGCACAAAATCAAAACAGTATTTTAAACTTCCACTCAAACTGATGCCTAAAAAGGAACATCATGTACAAAATACATATCTCTGATTAGCTCAAAACTTCTTCTAGAATAATAGACACAACTCACTTCTGCAACTCTATTAGATAAGCATTGTATGATAACTGCATAGGAGTAATTTTAATAATGATACCATGAATTAAAAAGAAGTTGAAGTCACTAAGAAGCTTATAAAATACAAATCACATGGTTCAAAAGCATTTATTTCTTAAGGTTTCTTAAGTGATGTTCATCAGACAAAATGTTTCATTGTCTTACAGCTAAAGCACAGGTCTGCTGGGGTTCCTCCCCCTGCCATGTGGCCCTGGGGGAGGGGGAGGCATGCCTTGGGTCATGCTGGTTTCTCTCACGTGCTGTCCTTGTGATACAAATGTACCCAAGTCCTGTTCCCTGAATGGTCCCAGGTGTTTCCCCCGCCCCCTGTGGTTCTGGCTTAACTGGGAAGTTGTCCCACGAGTCGGAGTCTTTGGCCTGGAATCTCTGCCTGGAGCCTAGCAAGGAGCTAGGCTCAGAATAAACATCTATATGGAAAAACATCGGCAAAGATCATCTTTTATTCTTTCCGCACAGACATAACTGTCTCCAGAAGGTTGCAGAGGAACCCCACTGCAACATAGGTCCTCTTACAGAACTAAAGCATTCCTTTATGATATATTCACCTCCTTAAAAAATAGCATAAAAAGCTGTGGTGTCAAGATTAAAATTAATCTCTAATTTTTAAAAATGGCGACTTAATGAAAAGTAAATTATTCTACAGCTATCTTTCTCTAAACTGATGCCAAATACTACCACACAGTTATTCGCCAAAAGAAATCACGAGATCAGTGTTTGCTTTTTTGCTGTCTCCCATTTATATCTGCTCTCTGTTTAAAAAAAAAAAAAAAGACAAACCAAAAAAAAAAAAAACCAAAAACAAAAACAAAAAAAAACCACTGAAAATACCGGGGATTGCTCTGTCACTATCAAATTTTAGAACATCCACACGAAGCAACAAACCCACTGGTGACAGAATCACCACTTCCATAACACATCTCATTTCCTTTGCAACTGACAAATTATTCAGTTGTAGCATGGAAATAGAGAGCTCATACCTATAACATCCATTAAGCACTGAGAAAGTGAAGGAAAAGACAACTCCATACTCTGGTGTAAAAGCACAATATTACAAAAAACTCTCAACAGCAAGGTCACCATTTCTAATAGCCTCTCTTGACAAGATCAATGACCAGTACTCCTCTTTCAAGAGGGCTAGCACAGTCAATAAACTTTTGGGAAATACAAATACAAAAGCAAAAGTGCGTGCAAACAGCAATACTTCCATTACCAAAATGTGAAAATGATGAAGGGGTGGAAAACACGTGAAAAGAAGCCCCTATTCTGTCTGTGAAAAATAAGTATTTCTCATTTGCTAAATGGAGATCCTCTACAGTATACTGCAAAATGGAAACACGGATTAAGAAGCACTTCAGTAAAAGCACTAGTAGCTTTTATTTTAGGTGATAATGGGCATAAATGATCCTGCAGACTTCGAGAAATTATCAGAAGCAATTTCCACGTGAAATGCAATGTCTTGATCCCTAAAGAAAGGCTTAAGAGGAGTGCATTTATAGAGCTTTAATACAGCACAAAGACACAAACTGAAGAGAAGTAGAAGTAAGTTTGTTACATTTACATAAGGGTAGACATTTGACAAACTCCTGTCTCCTGAGGGCTCAGTAACAATGATGGTAGCCTAAAGATATAAGCAAGGTACTTTCTGAGTAAGTTTCTAATAGAAGGTCACGACTTTTCTTAAGTCAGCTGACACAGTCAAAAAAGCATTTCACAAGACAATTGAACTGATGCAATGGTGCAATACTGCTTCCTCTCAAATATGTGTGCTTGCCATTTCCTTTGAAACAACTTTTGTGCCAAACCACCCAAGAGCTAACGTAGCCAGTGTTAGAGCTGAGTCAGCTCATGGAGCAAAAAAATGCCATAAAAAGCATGCAGCACTGTATGGTTCAGAGCAAAGGGAATGGGGACACCTCCTCAGCACCACCAACCTCTAAATGAAGCCCCACTGACTCATAACAGCTTATGCTGGGAAAACAAACTTTTGAACAGCAAATCCCATCCATGGATATGAAACACAGGTCAGGCATTAGAACTAGCTGAAAACAACAGCTCTGCATTTAATTTCATTCAGCTAACAAATTAAATTATGCAATTTGAAAGGAATGAGTGATTGGCAACTCCCCCTTGTGCTCCACAGGTACCAAAGGGAGAGGTGGTAAGGCTACCGACCACCTGCAGTGGAGAGAAAAACAATTCATTATCTCCCAGGTCACAGAAAGTGGATTAGCCATGAGGGAAATACAACTCATATTTTAAATCAGAGTTGAAATGTTATCATAATTATTTTTTTAAGGCAATCTGTACCAGCTGCTTTAGACTGGAACACCACACCCAGTCTGCCCCAGACACTTCTTGCTCAGAGCAAGTCATAAATTCTAACTCAGCTATTCTCCAGACCAAAGAATATTGCAAAAGGCTGGACACTTCATCAAGTCACCTCATTTTTTGGAGCCCCACTTCTTTCAGCAAGTTGCTTCCAGATGCTGCTCTCTTTGGCTGAGGCACATACTTCTTTAATCCCTTGGGCAGGCACAGCTGAGAGCAGGTAAGCTCAAGAGCCAAAGCTGAGGCTAAACATTTACTCCCCATGCAGTGCAAGCAGGCCTGTGTTCCATATCTGGAATTTTGATTCGTCATTTCCTAATTACAGGATTCTTTAGTGAAATTGGAGATATTTCTAAGAGCCTACCATTAAACAAAATTAATAAAGAACATTAATTTTACAATTAGATCTATTATTCCAGGCTACCTTCCATGGTGCATTGAATTGGACAGGATTTTGCTATTGTTTTGAAACATGTACACGACTTTACCACTCTTGATATGCCTTTTTTTAAAAAAAAGGGATAAAAAATGGTAGCCTCCACCAGAATCAGGCAGGCATCCAGATGGTTTTGGTTAGATTTTTTGGGGGGATTTTTCTAACAAACATGTTTTCAGTAAGTGAAAATGAATGCATGAATTAAATGAACTGACAACATTTAATTATGTACCAATATTGTTATGTTCAAAACAAAAAAAAAACCCCACAGTGCTTTGTAAAATACTTAAAATAGTTTAGGTTAGGAATAGGTCAGCATAGATATAGGCTGTGCCTGAGCTTCCCAGTTCTCTTTGGTTAATTACCTTTCTAGAATAGCCACTCTTCTGATCCAATTAATAAGAAATTAGGTTCCTTTTTTCCAAGTAGATCTCACAATGATAACTATACCCACCTCAGTTTCAGATGAAACTAATACAGCAAACACCCCCCAAGTGCAATCTGTCTAGAGCCTATGAGCAGAATACAACACCTCACTTGAAGAGCAGAACACTGTGAGCACACACAACATACGCTTTGCAACCTGCAGTCTCCCATTTGGAAGTTCGCAGGGGAAGTTTAGGATCTGGGTGTTCATCTTCAAAGTCCCAGTTAACTAAGGCTGATCAGTCTAACAAATTAATGGTTTTTCCTATGGGAAATTCCCACAACTATATTTTTCAGAGGTATGTATGTGCTTGTTCTGTTATAGCATAGTCATTGTCTCTAAAAGATCATTTGTGTTAGCCAGAAATACTGCAGCCTAGATCTTCTAAATTTGATCACACATTTGGCAAAATATGTGTTGCAGGACATGAGATACAACTTCCTTTTATCCAGCTGCTACTGACTGTCCTGTTTATATCACTGGAATTTTCTTTTAAGATCGCATTTTTAAAACATTCAGTGATGGCCTAATTCTTTTTCTACCACTAGAGTCTGAATGCTTCTGTTCACAGACAAGCCTAGCTGGCTACATAAGTGCAGTTATTCTTTAACGTTCCGGTTACACTGTGTTTTTGTTGTGTGAACAAGGAAGAATTCTGACAAACTTTCTCAGCTTAAGCAATTAGAGGTCAAAAACCACCTTATTTTTTAGTGTGCAAAAGGAAAATGTTTAAGAGTTTAACATGATTAAGTTTCTTACAACTGTATGTCAGTTCAGGTTGCATTTAAATCTTAGGAACATGATGCCTGCAAGTTGCTTGTGCAAACTGAGATTTTTAAATCCTTGTACTTCAACTGCTTTTTGCAGAATGGAAAGTGCATTTAGTTCTTTTAAATAAATCTACAATAAATACCAATAGCTTCCTTCAAAGTTCTCTCTTACAGCTCATTGTTTAATTGCCTATATCAGTTAGAGAGAACTGACAAGTTTCCCCATGAAAATTAGGATTAAATTATTTTAAATACCATCAAATCAGGTGTAATGTTAAACTTTTTTCAACCATGCCAAATTTTCATATTCTACTCCCAATTTTTTTACACCCTAGAATCACAGAACTATTGGCAGAAAGAGTCCTTTGGAGGTCTCCACCCAACTTGCTGCTCCAAGAGAGATTGCCAGCACATTGTTATCCATGACTTTGTCTGAGTCCTGGAAACACCCAAGGAAAAGGATCCCACAGCCTCTGTAGGCAATGGGTTTTGCACTACCCATCCAGTGAAAAAGATTTTCCTAATTTCTGGTGTGAACTTCTTCTATTTTATTTCACTGGAGAGTATAAATTTTTTTAATTATCAATCGTAATAAAGGTGAGAAAGACAGATTTTGTGTCCAGATTAACAGGTAAATTAATCTTTAGCTGTATTCAGCTGTTAATCCCTTACTCAAATTCCCTACAATTATTTCAAACCATGGTACTCATTATGTTGTTCTTGAATTTCACATGATTGTGAAAGATGACAGTGACTGCAAATAACTTAGTTGTATCAACGCTCTCACCTTCCAATATTCCGAGGGGTTTAGAACTTACCATTTTATATTAGTGATGGCTCTGTACCCACACCTGGCTGCACTTTATCTGTTATAATCCATAACAGACCATGCAGAAGCACAAAACAGATAAGCTTTAATCAATCTTGAAATCACATACTGCTACCAGATGCAAGGTGTACCTTTGGAAACAAAGTGCTCAATCACAATAAAAACCAGAAAAATCTGTTTAAACATCATCTTTTTGTTGAAATAACCACACAAATACTTTTAAAATAGTTTCAGACAGGCTGATACGTCTGAAACAAAAATCAGTGGCTGCAATACTCAAACAATTGTCTTCAGATATTCCTTGCTTCATTGTTCCCGTCCTTGCAAGTTTCACTAAGCACTTGATGTCTTGCTTAGCCTCTTGGCCAATACATGGTTCAATCTGACAACAAACATTTGTTTAAAATGCAAGAAACAAACCCATGATGTAAAAACCCCATGGTGAATGCCTAACAGGTGTTCAGAAAAGCTGAAATTCTTCCATTCTTTAAAGTTTTAAAGGGACACACATCCACAACTCCAGAAGCACGTGCGTCATTTAAACACTAAAACAAAGCTGACTTTATTTCCACTGACTTTATTTATAGTAGAGTACAAGTGGGAATCTCTCACTTTAAATGAAACCACAGCACTGAAGGGCGAAAGAGTAAAGATACATGGAACTTCAAGTAGAGTGTGTTAGTTATTAACAGTACTTATTGCAATATTAATCCTAATAAATATTTGAGGTCCATTAGATGTCTTACACAGAACAGTGTTTCATTAGACTGAATTTGAAGAGATGAACTACAAACAGAAGAACTGCAATAATGAGCCACAAATTTAGTAAAGGGAATTGAAATCACAAGTGTAGCTAGAGGTAAATGTATGAAAATGTTAACTACGTAATTACAATTTTCACACAAGTACCTGAAGTTTTTGGCCAACTTGCAGTTACCTGACAGCAGTAATGTGCCAGGTGATAAAAGCTAGTAAGCTTTTTTAGCTTATAAACATAAATAGTAATGAAAAATTGCTCTATATAGTGACTTATGGCTTTTAAGAATCTTTTGGATTTCAGCTAAAACATCTTACATGTCAGAAACTTCATGGTTTCCTTTCCAAGATATGCCCACGCACTCATAAGAAACAACAATGGTAAAACTGTTGAAAACCCTGCTACTGAATTTAGCAAAAATGCACCATGTGTTTCTCTTCTAGCTCACTAATTTTTCCCTGTGAAATGCAAATATAATTTTAAATTTCTTCTACGGAAGAAAAGCAGAATGGCTTCAGTGATTATTTTGACTAGTGGAAAAAACGCAATTTTAAATGACTGCATTGCCAAAATTTTAGGGCAGCTTTTTTCGCTATCTTTAATTTTGAGAGAAAATGTAGGTATAAGTGAGGTAATGTAACAGACTATACTGCTGGAAGAGAAAACACTCGCAAGCATGGACTCAAGCACCAACAAAATAAATGGTTACTATATTAGTCTATTCATGCTTGCATTTGCATGGAAAAAATACAGTTGAGTAGCTAAATTCCTGGCCTGATATTTAGGATACTGCTTATGTTCTTCTATGCCAATCTGAAAATCCAAAACCATTTTCCTTTCAAGAGAAAATGTTTTAACAACATCTTGAATTTTTTTTTCAAGGATAAGAATATCTGAAAAATCTACCATGGGTCTAGTGATGCTATTACTCCTTACACAACTGAGTCTACTCCAATTTGTATGAATCACTAAACACAATTATTTTATCTTGATAAAACTATTTATTAGATCACTGCTGGAAATACTGGGGATTAGGGAGACTCAAGATTATGGACTGACTTGGGATGCAGTTACTGGATATCTTAGCTTCAGTAGAAAAAAATGTCTTTCGTATGAGCAGCATAAGGCAGAGATAGAGAGACATGGAATTTCTGCACCACTCATGACATATTGCATCCAGCTATCCCTACAGTGACTTTCACATTTCTCTTTCCTACCAAACAGAAAGGTGAGCTGGACCCTCTCTGTAGCTGTGGCAGAACACCAAATTTCTGTGCAGTAGAATTCTAGTAGTGGCAGAACCCCAAATACGAAATAAGAAATGCTGGGTAGCGACAAAGAGGTTCATTTCATGTATAAACTGAACACAGTTAAGTGATAATAGAATTAGGGTAATATCTAGGTTGAGTGGAGGATTGCAGAGAAACTAAGTCGCTCAGTTTCAAAGATGTGCTAGAAAGATGAAAAGACCCAGGGTTCCTCTCCATTGAGGGTAAGTAAAAGATGCAAGCAAGCAAACATAAACCCTGTGCTTTTTGAAACTCTGATACAGTGATGCTTTTACGAGAACACTTTTCCACCTCATTCTTTAAAGCAATAGTTTAGGGCTCGGGGTGGGTGGGTGTTCACCCTCCTGCACACTTGTGCAAGTGCCCATGTTTCGCTCCACGGGAGCGCCCGCGGCCCCGCTCCCGCCCCGCTCCGGCCCCGGTCATTCGCCGTCCCTGCCCCGCTCCTGCCCCTCTCCGGGGCCCTCTCCTGCCCCTCTCCAGGCCCCGCTCCAGCCCCGCTCCGNNGGGCTGCGGGGCGCGTCCGGCCCGCCCAGCTCCTCACAGCCTGCGGGGCGACGGGGGTGCCGCGCACGGACGGGCGTGGCTAAAGATCAAGCTTGGCCATGTTACTTTTCCCGTTAGGATTTGGCCGCCGGCATAGTTCTCCACTGAAACCCTTTTGCGAAATGGCAGAGGCGTTACTGGGCTGTCTGCTAGGGGAGATCTACGGGAGACTTGGCACGAAAAAAAGGGGATATTAAATATACATATGCATACACACCAGTGAGTGGAAGAAACAAAATCAGATACTAATATGTCTTGTCCCAGTGTATATTCCATTCATCTACAGGATGTTTTTCTAGGAAGAACATTGGCCCTGGCTCTCTCTCCTTCTTCCTGTCTCCCCAAATCATCTCTATTACAAAACAGGGAGTCTGCTTCATTTGAATCAAGTCTCCCACTTTACTGCCTAAGTGCAGTCCACTTTTATTTCAAGGAGAAAAAAGTACCATTAAAATTGTATTAATATTTCCTTGGGAAACCATGCTTTATTCTTTACAATCATTACTATTTAATATGTGTTACTTTTTCTGTTAAGCATTGACTGAGAGATGAACAGAATATTACTGCATATATTTCTAAATTCCATGAAT
Source organism: Dryoscopus gambensis (assembly GCA_013389985.1). Lineage (NCBI taxonomy): Eukaryota > Metazoa > Chordata > Aves > Passeriformes > Malaconotidae > Dryoscopus > Dryoscopus gambensis. Next base: position 47,510 of record WEIT01037754.1, read on the forward strand.
AAACACTACTGAACCTATTGGTTCACCTAAGACTCCCATCCTGATGTTTTTGCTATCAGAAAACTCTCCAGTGAGCCATCCTTGTGACTTAGGACCATGGCCCATGCCTTCAGAAAACATTTAAACATGAAGTCACACAAATCCCCCAACAGAAACAACATAGTCCTTCACTTGCCTTCCTACAGAGAAGTAACACAGTATACATTTAACTCAGAAGCTGACCTTTGATAGGGGCCAGCATTATATATTTAAGAAAAATTCTAATAATATTGGGCAAATATAAGGAGCGACCATCTAGGACTATAACAACAACTTCTGGCAACATAAAATCTTGAACCTTCACAAGTCAGAAGTTTCCAGTGGACTATTGTTTCTACAAGCCCCAACAGACCAACCCCTCACAAAGTTCTCCAAGCATTTCCATATTGTCTGGTTTTCCCATCATCCTGTGGCAATAAGTTCCATGAGGTCTCCTTTTTTTTTTTTTTTT